>JWHW01024421.1:59300-70481 GCA_000931545.1 Papilio glaucus
ACAAAAAATATTCATAACTTTTAAATAATATGGGAGAGCAATCTTTGTCGATAATTCTAAACGGGTCGATTTCTCATTTCTGCGACAAAAAATAGTTTTTACATTAATTTATAGAGACACACAATAGTTTTAATCCATTCTTACTGTAAATTCTTGCCAGCCTTTCCAGTCGTTTATCCTTCCCACCTGCCTTATATGCTTTCATAAGTTTAAACGCTCTCAAGTGATTTCATGTTTTACTTTCTTCTTTTGAAAGGTTAAAAGTACACTAAGCGAAAGAAACTTCAAGTTTATCTTATTTTATTTCATATATTTTGACAAACATATAGTGAATGCTGTATATTTGTTGTATAACCCACACTAATAATTACGATGGAACCAAATTATGGGGTATAATGCATACACCCAATATCAGTAGGTAGCGGTAGTTTTAGTGTCGTAAAACAAAACCTATTTTATGATGTCGTTTCAGTGTAACAAACTATATTGGCTGACTAAGTAACAAATGCATTTTAGGTTTACTGCTTTAAAGCAGTGCATTGAAAGATACCAGTCAATACATGTGTAGGTATATAGTGCGAAATGTTAATCTTAATTCAAGTAAGTCAAAATTAATTTCAATGCATTATTTCGTCTATCATACCTAAAATAGCTTTTTTATTTTAATATTATAAAAATGTCAAAATACTCAAATATAGGGCTTTTTGTATAATTTGCAACTATCATTTTTTGAGCATGTTCATTTTTTGATCTAAGAATTGGTTATGCGAGTTATAAAATGTGTGTTACCTTAATTTAAAGAAAATATATATTTATAGCTTCATTTAGTAGGTATGCTAGTATTGATACATGTGAGTGTGACTACATTCTCACCTCATAAATAAAGTGGTGAAACTTGTATACCGGCACTCATCATATTGTGACTAGTTTTGTTTGTACTTACTCTGGATTGTTAACATAAATTTCAAATTGTTCTTTTATATTTCTCCAAATGTCTTACATCTGTTTAATGACGCCATAAAAGGCTGAGTACTTTCTTGTTTACGTAAACACTCACCCTTTTTTTTTGTTGACAGATGCTGTTTACCTTTGAAAGGAATTCACGACTTTCACTGCTTTTCGAGTCAATAACCTAGTTCGAGCGGTCCGGCGAGAGCCATGTCTTCCGGAGGGAGTATTGTCTTGGCTTATTTTTATTATTTCAATGTGGTTCGAAGGAGGCTAAGCTCTTAGAACGCTTGACATCACTTCTCATAACGGTTTACTTGATTTAAAGCGGCCACCACACACAATACCCCTAAAAATGTGTTCACACCCATAAACCAGAGGAATAGGCAGAGATCATGGGTTTCCATTTGATGCGATCCTGGCACACCTCTCTCGCTTCTTCTACATTCAAACATACATACGGGGCGGTTACGAGTACTCTTTATATCGCCTTTCTTTAGTATGTCATTAATCTGATTGGTGTAACTTATCCGTTAATATCCGCAATAATCAAAAGAGAGAGGGATCTGTTGGGAAAGGAGGAATGGAAAAAGAAAAGATAAGGAAGGGCTAGAAAGGGGCTGGGGTTCCCACTAAGTTCATAGGAAACCTAGGGAGTTTCTGGGGAAGTGAATCTCCTGAGCGCTGTAACCAGGACGCTTTTTGCATATCTATTTCATATGAATAGCGTAACCATAGTTCGATCAGCAGCTTTAGACGGATTAACGACTTTCGGTACAGTTATGTGTCTTATTTCTATGTTTACATGTCGAGTGGGTGCTAATAAGGAATAACACACAGTTGATAACGTCATGTAGGAAATAACAGTCCGATTATGACTTAGATAACTTTTTTCTAAGTCATAATCGGACTCGGATCGAATCGGAAGATTTTTTTATCCCTTAGACATCTGTGTTTGCTGCATTAGTTACTTATAAATCTTAAATTTCGAGTGGTTGTGAGAGCTGACAACTTGGCGGCTAGCTAGCTAGTGCATACTGGACAGTTTGCCGTGAGATGGCCCCGCGATCGGACGTTACATGCCAGTCTCTGCATGTATCCAGTCAGCATACACGCATTCGGTAGAAAGTCGCGCGAAAGTCAAGTTTTTGAACTGCATTTATTAAATTATTCCGTTTTTTAATCTGTGGTGAGGTAAAAATGTTGTTTAAAAACAAGTATAGTTATAATTTTTTGAAATTTGTTTGACAGATGGAATAAAAATCCATTCCCTTTTTGTTGTATAATTTTTACTACATTATATTAATACTGCTAATATTTTACATTAATAGTTCGCAAGTTTTAATTTTAAAAAAAGTACCGTCTATAAAAATAAACCAGTATTTTTTTAAAAAAGTTCCCGTTTTCAATTAGTTTTATTTTGTGATTTTATTACAAAAAGACCTATTATAATTGCACAACAAGAAATAACGTAACAAAAATAATCTATTTAGTCAAAGTACAATCGTGTCTTTTTCTGAGAACAATTTTTTGTAGGGATGTCCCCATTCAAATTTTTTCTTATACATTTCAAAATGGAGCTCAGTGTATACGTGCCTGAAAAACAACTCGATCGATATATTGCAGACCAAGTCTCGCTTTATCTGCTACCTATTCTTGTTTTTGCCCATTTCGTCGCTAGCTTTGCTATTTATATCCCGACTAATGTATTCTAACTTAACTCAATACATTTGTAATGAGGGGCGATATTAATTTTCAATTGTGATGTTATTTATTATATCTAACTTATCATAAAGCGTGTCGTGAAGAAATTCGTGCTAAATTTCGCTGGTAATAATAATTTACCCTCGTATAAATTATTTTTTAAGAAAATGATTAGGGAGTGTACTTTTTGTATTAATTTACTCATTTTCTTAATTTTATTTATTTATTATCATTATCCAATTTATTATTTTCTCAATACTAAAATTGCCCTATCCATGGTTTATACACTTTTGTTTTTTGTTGTTTTACCATTTTAAAATAATATTATTTACCGAAATATTTATATTGTCAATAACACTTTTCTCCGCCAATTCCATATCATTAAACTTGACAGTCATTCGACTGTCTAGTGTAACTAACTATAATAAAAACTTGGTTCAGGCACCTGAAAAGCCACCCTATTATTATTATTTAATTGAATATTTTTAGTTGTATGTATAACCTATATTTTGTCTTAACCCAATGAATGTATGAAATACTATGGTACAAATTCTAAAGAGTAATTTATTTTATGTAGGGGAATTAAAAATATAAAGTCAATTGGTTAAAGGTGTATTCGAGTACAAAGATTCGAAAACACAATAGCTGAGTTGAGACTTATGTCCTACGAACGAGGTTATTCACATGTAATGTGATAAAGATAAATGTGTTAAAACTTACATTTAAAAAATAAAAACTTATAAACTTAGGTCAGTTTATCCCGATTGGGGTGGACAGCGATTACGGTTTTCTACTTTTGTACAAATCTTTTTAGGTATCAAATGTACGAGATATACACACAAATTTTTATATATTTGTTGCTTTAGTTATATTTAATAGATTGCACTGGCGAAAACGGAAAATTATTTCTATTTTTTTTTCTGGAAACCGGACAAGTGACTATCAAGTTACGTTTAAGATGCGCACTATCAAAATAATAGGTATAGCTATAATAAAGTTAAGTCTATAAATATATTTACTGACCAAACTTTTTTCCATTTAACTTACAAGAGAATTTGATTAATTCGTACAAGATTAAACTAAATTAAAACAAATTCAGCCAATTTTCCTAACATATATTACGTAATAGTTATAATTTTGTTTAATTAATAGATTTATGATACCAAAACTGTATGTATCTTAATATAAGGTTTGTAAGAGATGGGATTCTTACCACGATTAGCCTTTTTGAGCTCCCGATATTTCGGCACAATTGCATGCGCCATGGCCAACCTTACAAACCTTATATTAGTAAAATCCAAGAAAGTTTTAAGTTCTTATGTATCTTAAATTTACCGATCAGAAAAATATCAATGTTATGCGATTTTCCTTACGTGTACTACGAATCTTATTTAGCGAAAAACAAATGAAAGGAAAACAAAAATTTGTGATATCAAATTTTACTTTTGTTTTACATCAAAGTTAAAACACACCTACAGGTGGAAAATCTAACCTCAAGGTGATTGGGAATTTATATTTCTCTAAGCTGTTAAAGCTTATTTGGGTTACTTAGGTAGTGAAAAGTAATTTGCGAATATTGGTAATGGTATGTAATTTCTCTCAGCACTTAAAGTAACTGTAACATTTATGTACAATGGAAGTGGCATATTAATTGTAATAATAGTTTTAAAGTTGAAATAGGTAAAGTTATTATTATTAAAAGAAAGAAACGCCATTTAGCCTAATATACCCATGTAAAAATAGTTGTTTCATTTAATCTATGGTAGAAGACATTCCCTTATCGCTACGAATGTGTGAAAGGTAATCCTTAAAAGTCTCGAGTCAAAATAAGTAAGTACTTTAAAATATATCCTATTATATCGTTAATGGTACAGTCTTAATATTACAACAGTTTACCAGAGCATTCTCTTTGAAAATTCCGTTATCATTTCACAATATATTTGTTACAAATAATTTAATATCGCTTACATATATTTACCATAGTTAAATGTTTGTATCGCATAATAGATAATTTCTGATCGGCTTTACCTTCAGCTGGCGTTCAGTTTTATTGTAACACTGAGTATACATTCTTAATGACTAGCGGCAGAGTCGAGTCGAACGTGCGACGTCTTTCACTTTCTCTTTACATCGCCGTCTAATTTCTTTAAGTCTGTTATTACAAGATGAAAGATTTTCGGTATGTGTCATGCTACATGATTTCGATAATCGTATGCCATTATATTTGAGTAAAACATTTTGCAATATCACGTAATCGCGTTTTACGTTGTCTAATTTGGGGCCCTGATAGGTTTTTTTGTTATAGTAGAAGGTGGCAAACTAGCAAGCGGTACACCCGTGAGTGACCGCTACCCATAGGCATTTGCAACAAGCTAATGAGTTGCAGATGTGTCGCCCACCTTTCATGGAGAGAATAAACAGAAAATGGTTATTTTCTTTTCTTATTCATTTCCTCGTCTGTGAAGTCCTCTCGCCCTTCCCAACCTTTCCTTATCCTATTATAGGCGAAGGATGGGAAGGGGAAAAGGACTAGAATTAGGCCTCCGGCAGTTCACTTATATGAAGAAACAAAGAATACACTTACTTCACGCCTATCTTCTGTGAGGTCGTTGTATAAGTTAATCTCAAATGTTATCTCGGAAATAAAAAAACTTTTTATTTTGATGTGCGTGTCGTGTGTTTAATATAATTCTATTTGTAAAAGGTCAAAGGTTCAGTGAAAACGATTACGAAACTCGATTAGTGTGATTTATTATGTTTACAACCTTTTTTAAGATAGCATAGACATAATTTCGATAGAAAGTTTCGTATAATGAACTCATGTTTACATATCCGACAAAACAACATAGTATCTAAAAATAGTTTTTGTATGTCTGTTCGATATAATTTCCAGGAAAATAAAAACATAACTTGTTTGTTACGAGTTAAAAAGGAAGTTAATTTCTTATATTTTTTTTGTGTTGTTTGTAGCAAACTTAAATAATAAGAACGTAGACTCAATCCAATAGCTAAAAAACGTAAACAGTGACAATAAAGTGATATCAAGTTCGGTGGACTGACATAAACTAGTGACAATTTGATGATCCCGGAACATAATCGTTTAAGATAAAGTGAAAGTAGAATTTTAATTTCCACCGTGGGATAGTCCGAGCTCTAGAGTGAAAACACGAAAGCTGAATCTAGAAAAC
The DNA here is from genome assembly GCA_000931545.1 of Papilio glaucus. Lineage (NCBI taxonomy): Eukaryota > Metazoa > Arthropoda > Insecta > Lepidoptera > Papilionidae > Papilio > Papilio glaucus. The sequence continues at coordinate 65,141 of JWHW01024421.1, forward strand.
AATGGATCACCTGTTCCGGCAGCGTCGGATTAGCGTGCCCAAGCGGTAAGTGTTTCATTTAAGTTTTTCTTTCTTTTTAAGATAAAATTACAAGTCCCATTATAAAAAGACTTTCTAATTTTCGGAACAGATAAAGGCATTCTCAGTCTTAAATTAAGACAATCGCTTACATTTTTTTTTGATGACAAACAAATAAATTGTTTGCAATTATTTCCCTGATTATACTTGTTAACTACCATAATCTAAATATCAATTTGAATAAACTAAACTACTATATAAACTAAAATGAGACATCGATTAAGTAGTTTTCGTTACGTTTTGTGGATAAATTTGACTCCATTTACTAATATATTTATTTACTATATAATAATTGATAATAATGTTATATTCATGCCATCGTATAAGTCATATGTAGGTAGGTGTATAATGAAGTTATGAGTAGGTACGGATTTAGAAGTTTAGATATTATAATAATTTGAATTGTTAAGTAAGAGAGTTCAAATTATCAAAGCGCCTATGGTTAAGGGTAAAAAAGTGGGAAAAGGGCAGGGAGAATAAGGAGTGAAGGTACATAAAATAAGTAGTATAATAGTCAGGTGAAAGTGTTTAAAGATTTTCCCAAAAGGCAGTATAGCTAAGTCCCCTACTACTAGAGTCGCTCTTTTTACAGTCAAGTTATAATGTGTTGTGTTATAACTATAGCCGACAATAACTTATCGACTTATAGTTTGCGTTACTTTTACGCTTCACTTCTTACCCTCACAGATGTGTACGATGGCGTACAATAATTACCCTACAAATCGGACACGAGTAACTGCCTTTGATTTAATAATATCTATTGTTGCATGCTTATACAAGAATAAGTATTTATCATTACTACTAACTATAAATATATACCATGCCTTGGTATCATCATATCACTACGAGGAATACATATCAGAAATGTCGACAAATTGTGCGTCGGTTCGGAATTGTACCTGGTCAAGTAGGGAAAAAGCTTTGGTAGGGGAAAATCTTAGTTATAGGTCCGCGTAAACAACATACACACCATGCGTCAGAAACATGTTTATTTGAATACGGAACTGTTTTGACGAACTTTTTATGATTAATTTTTGTTAATTGTATTGTTAATCTTAACTTTACATCTGTAAGGGTTTATTTTTGTTGAATATTTATTTATTTTGAACTATTGTCGCGCCTTCCCACCGGTTTTGAGTTTTCACTTCTGTCGGCAGTCCTTATGACTGCATGTTGTGCTTTATTAGACTGATGATCCTTGCCATATAGAGTAGTCATGAAAAATGTCTTTAAAAACTGTCAGATTATTAAAGTAATTGGACATCTTAAACTCGATAAAAATTATGTCGAAAGATTTCTTTACATAAATAAGTACCTATATACATACTGGCCAAGGTTAATAATGCGTGTTAACAACAATATCCGATGTACTATTAATACCTAGCGTGATCGTATCTCTCTTGATATTTTTTTTTTATTTCAAACTATAATCTGAAATAAAGAACGTTGTTATTGGATGCAATTTTTGTAGGATATTAAAATTCAAAAGGTGTAGAACAGCTTGTGTGGCACGATTCTTACAAGTTATATCTTGTCTTCTTTTTGATCGAGCACTTGTGACTTGAATTGTGATGTTTTTACTAGTTTCTAGTATAGGTGTTTTCGCCGTAAAATAAGAAGGACTTAAGTAATTTTGGTTTTTGGTGTTTGTGGTATTTTGTGTTATAATTACTGGCCTTCGGAAGCGGTGACAACGCAGGTGAACTTCCTTGTTAAAATCTTATCTAAGTTTGGGTTCGATTACAAGCCAGATTATAGCAAAAACGATATTTTCGGATTGTGTGCACATTATGTTAAGTGACCGCTACCCATAGGTATCTACAGCAAGGTAGGTAGGTAATGCGTTGCAGACGCGTTACCTACCTTAAATCTTTTTTGGTTGACGTCTTTACAATGGCTCATCAAATGATATAGACATCTTTAATCCTAAATATACCGTTTTTAGAAGAGCAGTCATTTATAAGTTACATATCCTCGAAGTTTGAAAACATTTATGTTCGTCTTAATTACACAAGAATAAACAATACGCTAAGGTATTGTTATTGTCAATTGTTGCATTAGACTCTTATAGTTTTACATTAAGCGGAAGTATTTGCCGCTTGTCCGCTGATAGTCTTGTATTCGCCATAAACTCGGTCATCAGGTCAATCCTCTATGTGTTTAGCTACCGCTCCATTTATAATGATATTCGAAATTTTTGTAGCGTCGCGTGTAATTTGTTATAAACTTTCGTTGATACGAAAGTCTATTAGGTTGAGACTTTCTACGTGAAAATGCGTTTAATGCGTGTTTCTGTGGACACACGTTAATGACATGCGACATAAGCGTTCGCCGAATGTCGTATAAATGCGGAACGTGTCATCGAGGGCTCGTAAAGTGTGGCATTGGGACGTAGCCGCTCCACGATCCGGTGTATTCCTAGTAATCAGTAACCGTGTACAGATTAACAAGATGAAATCGGACGGAAGTAGCGGTAAGCTATTTTCTATCATTCGTCAAGGTTTTGTTTATCCAAAATAGAAAATGACGATTTTTCACGACGTTGCACATTAATGTCAATCTATTTGTTATGATAAATTTTTATATCACGCTTTTCAGTTCCTGTTTTTTCTCGTTTTATGAATAATACTAATCCATGGTTGTTATTGCTTCTAGCCTCGGTTATTCAAACAAAGATTTAAAAATTATGTATTATTCTTAAATTAGTGTCATGGTACCAAAAATTTACAGTATACGAGTACCGGTACGCGAATGTCAAAGTTATATGTGATTTTTCATTCGGAACGTTTTACACACATACCGCTATTTATATCACGTTCACCGTCAGACATTAAAATATAAATTTCTAAACAATAAAATTATAACGTAGCTGACTTCTACGTCTACGTTAATTAAATGTTCAAATATTTGTTCACTAATATTACATCATAACTGTTTTATGTATAACGTGGTACTTATAAACGTTTAAATAAATAAAAATAAATCAGCCTTTTTTAGAATGTTCCCCACTGCAGGGACGCAGGCCTCCTCTCCGAGAGAGGGACGGGGCCGTAATCCACCACGCTGGCCCAGTGCGGGTTGGTGGATGTCATATGTCTTTCGAATTTATTGTTTCCTCACGATGTTTTCCTTCACCGTTTTTGGAGCAGTGGTGATTAAATAAATTACACAATGTAAAGCGCCTGCCTGGCTTCGAACCCGCGACCTACAGTACGTAAGTCGGGGCCTAAACCACTGAGCCACCACTGCTCACATATATACATATATTAGTACAAAAATTACATAACTATGTAATCAATGCTTACAAATTTTTCTAAGACATTGCACTAACAAAAAACATTTTGTTTTCACTTAATGGTAGATAAAATTGTTTCAAATATTGTCATATTTTACTAAACTATACTATAGTTCAATTAATTTTAGATTATTATGTACATATAAATATGTTAAACAACCTCAATACCCCACAACAATAAAAGATAAGAACAGTTGTTTATAAATTCCTACCTCCTATCGATCTACTGACACATATATAACAGCGACGTGTACAATTCCATTGTACTGAAACCGCAACAGAAAATACATTTCCTTATGAATTTCGTTCTAAATATATACGAAATAAACTATGTTTTTGAATAGAAATATCTGTCTGTCTATTGAGCGCGGCTTGCGGCATTTCTGTATTTCTTTTTGTCTTTAAGGTTGATATTTACCCGTAAGCCGAGTTCTAGATTCATTCTAGATTACCACTATAGCTGTTAGCATTGTCTATTGGATAATTACAGCTTCACAATCGTCTCTCGTTAACATTTCTTGCAATATCCGCAACAGTATTTACGTGGTGCTGAAGATAACGGAAATGCAATTGACGTAATTTGTAGGTTTAGGTTTATTACATGTAGGTTTTTAACTTCAAATTCGGTCAAATATGAAATTCGGGTTTTTACAAATCACATTCGGTCTATTCCTTTGTTTTGTTTGATAATGATCCTAATCCTAAATTTGATTACTAAAAGTCCGAATTTGAAGTTAAAAACTATAGCTATATTTATAAACTATATAGAAAAAAAGTGATCAAATTGCGCTATATGGTAAAATAATAGCTCAAAAAAAATTAAAACTAATAATCCTATGTTTGGCGCTATTTATATGTTGTTAAAATAAATAGATATAAAATAATTTACAGTGGCAGAGCCCGCAACAACAAAATCTGTTACATGGATAGGACCGGAGCTCGACCGGTGAAATATCACGATCTCACCAGAAGACAGGCGTCAAGTAGAAGTATGCTTCTGCGTTTCCCCTGAGTGAGTGAGATGCCGGAAGCCCAATTTCAGTCCTCCTCCCTTTTCCATTCTGTCTTAATAAGGATAAGAAAAAGAGGCAAAACCATTTATGAAATGTTAACGGAGTGGTTGAAGCATGTGAAGTCCTAATATCAACTAAATTTAGGAGTTGGTAGCAAACGAGCAAACAGTTATTAAATGACCCCTACCCATTCAACAAGATAATTAGAAAAAAAGAGTGCATTAAGATTATAACTGATTATATTGTTGATAGGGGTCAATCGATATCTATAATTAATACCTGTTACAGTTGAGTTTAAGTTCATACTCTTATTTGATTATATATAGTATTTTTATCCTGCGATGTGAAATTCTCAGATTTTGTATATAAAAACATCAGTCTCTTGCGTCTTAGATTATAGTTTGGTGTCGATACCAATTCGGGTAACTGAGCTTATTTTCTACATACAAATGATTGGTACTTGTAAATCTAGGTAAAGATTACCGTTTCGCTAACATTCGCGCGACCGGTGTTGATTGTAATTTACATGGTTAGTTTGTGCGTGGTAATGTAACTCACCTAGTTGCATGTAACGGACAATCACACGTTACAATTTATAATTATTTGTGTTACACTCACACACATTTTGTATTATAACAAGTTTTATTACGTTATTACTATTTCATGTTTTCATAAAGGCTAAAATGAAATACATCAAGAACGAATAAACGAAAAAAACCTCTTTTGATGATAGCTATGTCTGACTACCACGGTTTGTTCCGTTACTCATTACACATAAGGCACTGTAAAAGATGTATTTTATAAAATTATTAAGGATCGAAGGAAGGAAGGAAAGATAACAAACGAATTAAAGACATCGTATCGTGTGCACTGTAACGATCGGACTACCTGTCCGCAACTACTTCCAAATTACTATTTTATTTATATAAATTCACAACAGATTTCTGAGTACCTT
>JWHW01024421.1:70939-89087 GCA_000931545.1 Papilio glaucus
GACTACCACGGTTTGTTCCGTTACTCATTACACGTAAGGCACTGTAAAAGATGTATTTTATAAATTTATTAAGGATCGAAGGAATTAAAGACATATCGTGTGCACTGTAACTATCGGACTACCTGTCCGCAACTACTTCCAAATTACTATTTTATTTATTTAAATTCACAACAGATTTCTTAGTACCTTAATAAGAACTGACTATTCACACAGATAATAAATACTATACAGTAAATCTAGTACAGATATAAAGTAAATAAGAACATATTATAAACAAAATATAAAAATGCGAGGGTGATAATCGTTAACAGCCACGTACGAAGCAACTTGCAGGTTGTCAAGAAAGGTGCGTGCGGAGCTAAACAATGGCCTGATCGCGCGCGCTTTCCCGCGGATGGTAGTGGAATATTTCCATTACCCCCGTTCGCTAAAAGAGAATCATTTATCAATGTATCCTTCATCATTGTATGTATTTATTTAAACTATGTAGCATATAATATGTAAAACTATTCTTATAACAACACCTGTTTTTCTGTAACTGCATTTGTAAAAGGACGTTTTTTCTTATGTGCTTACTTTAATCAATTCAATGCAATCGAACTTATAGCGGTATAATTAAGATTGTATCGAGGCTTTAACTAAAAGAATCCATAGAAAATGTATGCATAGCTGTTTTATAGCGAATGCAAAAAGTTCAAAAACGTTCATTAAAAATCGTCGGGAGTGTGGTGCGATCACCACTAGTACCCCGTTGCATTCCTCCGCGTATTTAGGCGTCTTATCACACATATTGATTGAAACGGAACATTGTATTTGGATAGCACAAAAAAAATCGTTCCATTCATGACAGTTAACTAATTTAGGGCTTCAGCTAGTACATCGGTGTATTGCGTTACTTGAAAAAACTACTATACATTTGTCAAATCAATTCCCTTTATTGATTTGACATAAAAGTGTAGTAGTTTGTTAATAACTCAATAAGTAATTTGTAAGTACAAGTATTTATTTTAATTTTATATTTTGATATATTTATTCGGATTGTATGCGTGATGTTTTCAGAAAAAAATAACGCGTTGAAGTCTTTTATATTAAAGTATATTTATTATTGTTGCTTGCTTGATTAGTGTAATTTTTTCAACAGTTGCCTATTTTTTATCAGTGGAATAGTTTTCTTCATTTAACCGATTGGTGAACTAAAATTAAAACTGTAAAACTATTTTAGCTAGGAAGGCATGCTGTGAAATATAAGCAAAAAGTATAAAAAAAGAGAATGGTCAAAGAAATTAAAATAACCAATGTGAGAATATTTAATTTGTATGGAATGTGTTCGTGTATAGATTTACGTCGTGATTTGTGTTTGTACTATAATAAATTAGAAAGTTGCTTTTTGAAGATTTTACATTTTTTGTCCGACTGACAAGAGGGTGATGTTTTTCATGGGTATATGCATGTGCAAGTATGTATGTCGGTTCCAGTGTGACCTCCAGCAGTAGCCTCAAGGGCATGACTGATTTTAAAATGTGAAGTGTCATTAGATTTGTATTCTTTCCCGGAGTGTCACACACAGTCAGTCGGGCTTATTATTTTTTAAAAATAACTATGTCTTGTTAATAGATAATATTTAGCTATTAGATTTATCTTTTTTAAATGAAAATAATATTTGAAAAAATATATCATATTGTAATTTTATAAACAAATATCAAATCGTCTACATATACGTTTACAAATATCAATATTGAATAATATATCTGTTCGATTGGGGTCAGCTCTTGTATTATGTCAGCTATAATATATTGAGTCCAACGTCCTTTTTACATCACTTTACCTTATAGGGAACGGACGCTTAGATATACTTGCTTAAAAGGAAAGCTCGTGATGAATGTGGAAAAAAAGTTGCGTTTAAATGTCGACATACAAAACCTTAAGTGATATACTTTGATTGGCAAGCTGAGCGCGGTTACGTCATCTACTTATCATTTTAAGATGGTGTGGAAATTTACAAATAACCATAGATTCTATTTGGTATTTACTTTAAGCCTTGTAGAACTAATTGAACAGTTTTAACTTCCATTGCGAAATAAGTTACGTAAATATGACCGGAACGTAAACGAGGAAGTCTGTGACTAAGGATTTCCATTTAGCATGGACCTAGCGCACTTCGTTTATTTGTTCTAAGTAATCACGTGATCTTAATATCGGTATTCCGCGGCACCAATCGTGTCAATTTAAGTTCACGTAAGTGTTAATACTGCTCAATACTTTACTAAGTAAATACCAACTAAGAGGCAAAGTTCACATATGTTTCCAAACAGTACAGAGATTCAAGAGTTGATTTCGTTCTTTTAATTTTGTACCCATTATTAATACTACCTATTAATACTAATAAATAATTCATTATGAATAGGTTGCGCTATGTTGCAGGAGATTTATTAATTTAAATTATTTACCATAATTGTAGAAATGGAAGAAGCGGTGGAACGGTCAGAATAATGCGGGTATATGCATCTTTTTTCTACACTTAATGGATATGGTAATTGAAATAATAGCCGTATGTTAAAATAGAGAATGGACTGAAAAGCAAAAAGAATGTTTAAAAACAAAGAACTAGTCTCGCGTTAATGTATCAGTAACAAAAACACGAAGAAAGGAATTCTTTATTGTCTTTAAAAACTCGGTGGCAATATTCACACCTTAAGAGATGTCAGTTTTATTTATGTGGTTATTATTTATACATGAAACTATTTTAGCAGTTCATTGGCGGGTAAAATAAAGACATTAATGTTAACTCTGGACAGGTATGACGTAAAATCGCGAACATTAATTTTCGGATGAAAAATGCAATGTAAATGTAGAATAAACAATAAAATTGTGTCATGAGTTAGAAGAATATTGTAGAGGTAACAATCATTACTGTTGAGAGATTTTCTTTATGGAACATGATGGCAAACAAGCAAGGATTCACCATATTAGGTGACCGATGCCCATAGGCAATATCCTAATAAGTTACTGATACGTTGCCCACCCTCAGACGAATACTTCTACTTCGCGCCTATTGTGTTAGTATTTAACCGGTCGAGTCCGCCTATTGGTGCATCAGATGTTGTTGTCGCGGGGTCTACCACTGCAAAGTGATTTGGACTAATAATTATATTAATGATGTGCAGATATTTAGAGAAAGCCAATTCATCAAGTAAACGCAAACACGCAAAATCGCAAAATATGATTATTAATTAATTTTGTCATAACGTCTTTGACGAATATTTTTTAATGAAAAGAATACAAGACGTAACGAATCGAAAACGAAACAAGCCGACAGTATGAACAGCAGGAATCTGCTCGATTTCGACAATCTCAGTTATATTTTCTTTCCTATATAAAATAAAATATATTCTATTACTCTATTATCATATCTTGTGGGCGTATAAAATGTGAATTACATATAATTGACATACTTATAAATCAGATCTGTAGTTAGTTAATCTCATTTCTTTGTAAAATGAAAATTAAATCGGGCGGGTGCGCAAGTTGGTCGTGGAAAGCGGCGCGGCGTCGCGCGTGCTCACGCCACGTCGGGGTACGTCGACGATTGTCTCATTAATTACCTATGGTATCTTTTAATCTCGCCGCTGCTAGAGTCACGTTTGTGCCATTAAACTAATATACTCGGGCTCTTGAAAGGCTTAAGTGGCTCGGTGTATCAATGGAATTTAAGGGTTCATCATAGCTATTTGTCCCGTTATAGACGTAGGGGAATAAATATTCATGGGATAAATTGTTTAATTTACGAACATCTTCAACTATGAGGCTTTTTTATTTTAAAACGAACTTTGATTTTAATTTTAAAACGAGTGTTATTAATTATTTTCCAAAGGTGCTTTTGCCATACTTACTTCGGCAAGAATGGCATAGCAAACTGTAAAGTAACAAATAATACGTGAATGTAAAATGTTTACGGACTTAAATTAAACTGTACAATTCATCATCTGCCGCAGATGGCGAATTGTCGTCTATAGTTTACTTTAAATAGATGATTCAAAGCAGGAAACCGTAATGCTTTGAAGACAAAGATTTAATAATTAGATAAATTGATATAAAATTGTTAAATAGTTAGTTGTTTGCTTCTTTAAAAGTCTTAAGTGGTCTTAAGTAATAACGCAACTGATATTGTGTTTTGTACGTGTTTTTCTGATGAACACATCCTAAAAAATGATTTTCACGTATGAAGTCTCTAAACGGCGACTCGATTATACAAGTACGCTGGCTATCGAACTCCGATCGCCAGATTGCTTGCCGGTCGCTTAATCACTGAGGTATCATTTCTTCATTTTATATATTAGTCAATAATAATAAATAAAATTATATATAAATCAATAGAATATACAAGTATATCATTAACAACAAAGCTCGTATTATGTCAATGTTCGTTCAACTGAGAACTGAAACAAAAGTGTTTAAGTTGCATGAACAATGAAATGATTGTATACAGACATATTGACCTTTTTCGCTTTCTCCTTGTATCATTGGTGCTATTGTAAAGTATGAAGCTTGCATGATTGCTCTAACATTGATACAGCATCGGCATATATATTTCTTTCTAGATTTATTTAGATATTGAAGTTTTATCTGTTTTTATTAATAGACCATTGTGTTTTGCGGGCAGGAAGTGAATGTAGATGAAAGTGAGACTGACGAAAGTTGAGGTTCAATAATCAGATTAGGCTTGCATTATTTGCTTGTAACATGACCAGCACTTATCGATTCGCTCAACATGTCTTTTGAATAATGTTGGCGAAAGCGGTGTTTCCATTCGCTGCATAGATCACTCTATCCGGTGTTATCGCTCGTGCAGTCAAAACAATGTCTATTCATAGCTTTAATCAATGGAATAGTTACATAAAATACTTTTAAATCATAATAATTATGTATAAAAAATTCCTAATACTAATAAACCAGTAGGATTAAAAAAAGAATATTATAACGCGGGGAAAAAATGTAATGAACTAGGTACATTAATTAGAGTGAACATATTTAATTTTAACTGTAATAAAGCTAATAATACATTATTAATAACGTTAATAAGATAGGTGTTTATGATCTTATTGTGAAGCATTCGAGTATGTGGTTTGCGGGGGAGCCATTTAGTTTCGCACATTAACTCCACATGGCCCCGTCTCGTCACTGTCAGTCGCTGAGAGCAAAAAATAAATGAACTTAGTACGCGAGGAATCACCGCTCTTGATTAGATATTCTTGGCCAGAAGGACTGCGATTCATTGCTGTTTCTTGCGACTGTTGTAGTTAACTAATGTATGCAATTTACCTAGCCAAAGATATATCTTGTAAAATATTTAAAAAAAAACTTTATTAACTCAATCATCATCAGTCCAGTGCTAGACATTGGCCGTCCCCGCATCCAACGACTGCCTGCCGTCCTCAGGAGGTCCATCTGGAATTCGTGCGCCCCACATTTCTGGTCCCCATCCGAGACCTCCATTCCAAGATTCTGCTACCCTATCTGACTTCGCTAGCTCGACGGATGTGAATATTAACTCAAAGTGAAAGACAATCTTTAGTCATTGTTTTGTGCTTATATAGTAGTACTATACAGGATATAACCTACGTTGAACCAAATTGCTCGTTTATTCTTGAAACCTCAAAAAATCTCAAAAAAAAGAGATCCAGTAAGCTAAGACTGGTAAGGAGTTTTCCAGTTTGTCAGTTCCGAAGCCGAATTTGCGTCCATCTCTTCCTCCTCCTTTCCTTCGCCTACAAAAATATTGAAAAAAATACATACACCATTATGATACTATAAATGCTATAAACAATTTACATGCATTATTACATAACATTAAAATAATTTACCTCAACTAGCCCTAACCTATTTGACATTGAGCGTAATTATTTTGGTCTTCATGGTATGTTAAATCGCATAAGTCGCTAAACAACAAGCCTCGGTGTGCTATATCTAAGGTCTAACGTAATTCTATTGTTAAAAATAATTTTGTACGTAGCGCACTATTGTCCGTTTTTTTACACGTAACTATGAAAACTTACATAATTTAAGTTGATACAGATGGTGTTGAACTATGTGTTTCTATTGATATTTACGGTTAATATTTTACGCGAATTTGAGGAACTATGTGAATATAACACAATTCTAATCAAGACTAACTATTCTCCGTTTTCTCTCTAGACTCTCTTTCGAAATTTCTTCTCGAAATTAGGTTTCCGAACATCCTGTATAATCAAAAAACGATTGTTAGCAATAGTTAATTAAATTAAAAACACAAAAGTCCGACATACTGTATGATTTGACTGTACCCTTATGACACTCCGGGAAAGAATATGATCCAAATGAAGCCTTATTCTAAAAATCGGTTCAGACTACAGGAGGTCACAATGGATTGTATATACACACATATGTACATACCCGGGAAAAACATTGCATTCCTGTCAGTTGGGCAATTAATTGCGCCAACAAGACTCTGATCGTAGCACAATTTTATTATAGCTTATGCCTTAAATTAGTAATTAAGATTATACTATATTAACAAATTTATCTGATTAAATTTGTGGTGGGCGCGGCGTTATCCTGTCTGTCATCGTATTTAGTATAGTACATAATAATCTTGATGATGAAGAGATAGAAAGTGTCATTTATTAATGTATTTATTACTAATATTACCCTATGATTTATAAACATTGAATTAAACATAATTATAAGCAATTAATACTCGAGCAGTACTGGTAAACGATGATATCATAAGTTTAGACGTAATGATTGATTGTGCAAAAAATATAAGTAGCCATTATCCTAAAGTGTTTTAACATATGTCCAATCATATTGTTAATAAATATTAGCACGTCACAACACATCAACGTGATAGATTGATAAAAAAACTTTATGTTTTTATCACTTGTTCTGATCTAATTACGTGGTTGTTGAACCAATCTTAGTTTAAACATTTTATATATAGCTGTTAGTTTTATTTCACATAGTTAATATAAAACATCGCGTGCAAGGTAACGGGCAATAATTTTCATCACAGTCCTTATTACTACGGACCTGCGTATAATGTCCTTTTTTAAGCGAGTATGCGGGAGTTTACTGTTGTTTTCTTATACGTATAAAATTTTGATTATGGGCAGTGTGCATATAATCAAAATGTATATAAAAAAATAATCCCGGTCGTGCTTAAGGGAAGAGGATTTGACGGAGGACGCGATGGCTAGAAAACGGAAATATCCTTTTTTCTATTTATCTCCTCGAAATAATTATTCTTGCTGTTATTTTTATTTATTAAATAACATTTATATGTATTGACTAAACACTTTTATTTAAATATGTTTAAAATCGTAAGTTAGAATAAATTGTTTTAAGATTTTGATGTTATATTATAAATATATATTTATAATGTAACAACATATATACCTTTATAGTATACAATATAACCTATTCTTACAGTGAAGCGTTTTATCATAGAATTCTATTTAGATTTAAATAGGATTGTAGTTTCGTACCTTATGAAAAGAAATAAAAAAGTGTAACGAAACGGGTTGATTAATTTAGGTGTTTATGTTGGTACGTCGTATGAAGATATCAGGGCTGCGATCTATTTTAATTGGATTCTGATTGACTATTGATTTGTTTGTGAAGGCGGTGGTCGCTGCGCGCCAAGCTGCGTTGAAAAAGTTTGGGAGGTAACAATAGAACGTTCATTATGACTTAATTAAGTAACGTTAAGAAAAGATTAATTCAATCTTCGATTAGATGAAGTTCTACGATTTGTTAATTGTATTAACCGAATATTAAAGATAAAAGTTATTACATGTTTTTAAAAAAATATATATATATATACGAAAAAGAAACTAAACTTGTTTTTTCCTATTTAAATGTATTTATTGTATTTTTTAATTCATTTTAAATATATTTGAAAGAAATTCATTCATTAGAATTAAGTAGAAACATGGTACATATATAACAAATGACAGTTGTTACTTAATTATAATGCATAACATTATTATGGCGTGGAGTTTTAAAAAGAAAATTTCAGATAATTAGACATTTACCTATTACAACCTTTATAATTAGTACCTTAAAATATAAAAAGTGAGTTAAACGCCTCAAAGAATGATAAATATGTAATTAAGTGAAAGGTCGTTACTTTAATTGGGTTTTTTTTAAGAAGGGTAAGGACGGTCAACTGGATAACAGTTGGTTTTCTCACGCTTTCATACGTGTTTCACATTTACATTTTTTATTTACGATCTTATAAATTAAATGAGACAGAAAATGATCTAATGACAATCTAATATTATTTATTGGGGAATTCAGAAATGACAGAGGAATCGACGGGCGCTCAACTATTAAATAAATTAAACGTAAATGAACGCGATAAAATCTGTAAAATTAGTTTTATTGAAACGTAATTATTTCGTTAGTTAAAATCAACAGTATTGTCACAACTTAAAGATACAGAAAGTATATGAATTTCAGCGTTAACTATTGTATTAAAATTATGTGTTGGAATAAATTTCTTAATAAATCCTTATTATTATAACCAACAGCAGTATGACTTGAGAGCAAGAGTTTATGGTTGAGATTACTCTTGGCCTTGGAAATGACAGTAATCACTTCCTCATAGACATAACGACTTAATAATGATGGCTTCAATGTCTTGTCAGTGTTTTCTGCAGTATGTTACGTGTCTATAAACTATTCTATAAACAAGAAGTTTTTATTTGAATTTCGTGTTATTCGATATAAGAAATTATTATGGTATCTTACTACAACAATATAAAGTCTGTGACTATGCTCGATATAGATCCGCTTTCTTTTTTTAGATATAACGAAAGAACGAACGCGCATAAACTGTCTCTCACACCGATGGCTGCTAAATCCAGCAACTAGGCCCCTAGATTACATTAGGGACCTAGAATTTTTTACTTTTAGCTCAAGATCACTCGGAATGCGAGCCCTGTATCAGATGAAGCTGTAAGAAGGTTACCAGCATCGACATCTCCGAAAATTAGTAGGGCATAAACTCAGGCAGGACTGCCGCCAGAAGTGAAACCTCAAAACAGATGGGAAGGCGCGACAATGGTTCAAAAAAATCAAATAAGCACGTTGCAGATGTATGTTGCGCGTTGTGCATGATGTTCTCGCGAACCTATAACATTTTAACTTACCAAATACCGTCTAAGGCGGCTAAATAAGTTTTCACTTCCCAAAAGCAAAAAAAAACCCTTATTAGGAGGTTGCATTTATATATGTCAAACAAATGATTCACATATACTTTAATCGTGCAAATTGATTTCTGTCATCTGTTCTTATAATTTATATTTATTTTTCGCGTTCAAATAGACGTAATTTTCGTAAATAATTTATTCTGTTCTTCTACGACTAAAGGTTTGCTTTTATGAATTAAAATCTATTTTTCGATCGAAAATAAAATGATTCTAGTTTTTAATGGCTTCCAGTGTACTGTAATAACTTCCACGATCGTGTTATAATAACCAGTACCGCAGGGTTAAAACTTCACAAGCATTATCGATACAGCTTTAGTTATGAACACACCCTATAATTTGTTGGCTTACCCATAATAACTTTCTTCCGTATTTTGTATTGGCTGTGTAAGTAGTTTTTTTACTTAGCACAAGCACGTAAATAAATATCGTTCCTATCTATTTTTATATTGAGTAAGAAATTCTTATAAGCGATACAGTCTTGATGATAAAAAGGTCTTGAACTGAATTTTAAAGGACAAAAACCTGCGTTATCCTTCTAATTTCACAAATTTCGGCAGTCTCCAGAACATATACCTATATCCCCTATTTCTGTCGCCAAGTATTCTTTTAAGCAAATGTGTCATGCATTCTAATTCAAATTGTGTGTGTGCGCCACCATACCATTGAAATATCAGAATTGGGGGCCTTGTGGCGTACTACTACTAGGAAGGTTTGTAACTGTAAATTTGGTCCAAATTACGTCTATCGCAAGATCTGAACAAGCGGTATCCAAGTTTATTGTAAAATAATAATAGGAACAAAAAATGTTTGTATAAGTAACAAGGCGTGCACATAATTGTACTAAATCGTCTTTTAACTATCTGATTCTTTAACAATTTGTAGTTGACGACCACAAGTACTGGGTAAAGGAAGGATCTTTGTAATTCTATATTCTACCTTATTATATTATTATGATGTTTTATTTGAAAATAGTGATAATAGTCTTCTCGCTGCCAACAAAGATGTATGGTTGTTACTGTATAAACGCACACAAATAAACTTACACACAAATGTGAATTTATATATTGTTCTTATGAAATAATCGATCCTTTTGGAAGATGAGCGTTGTAACGTCTTCCTATATATGTCCTCCTATTCAAAACCTTACTCCTCCTTATATTATAAATAATTTGATAAATTGGGGGGTTGTTGTGATAGACAGTTTATTGCCACTTGAATCTTTACATTATGAGCTATTTGCACTATTTCTATTTATGTCGATTTATCCTACATGATCCTCACAAATAACAAACATTAGTACATGTTTAAATGGATTTATTTACTAACAAAGCTTCTTTTAGTTAATGTTCATAGTTTAAAGTAAAACGTGGTTCTTATAAATACTATTAACTTGTTTTGTTTTAGGAACACCAAACACGATTTGGTTAATCTAAAAGTCACTATTATGGTCTGAGAATGCCGTTGAAATGCGGTTACTATTATTTGTTTTTATTACGATTAACCGACTCCAAACCATTTATTCCCGTTGCTTAAGTTGTCCAACAGTTGAAAATGCTAGAAATCTATCTTTTGTATACCGCTCAAAGTTTTTTTGTGATCTTATAAAAAAACGTTCGAGGGAAACGCCAGAGGCAAATCTTGTGAATTGCGTATCTCCCACAACAGAAAAAACTCCCCCCGTTTCGCCTGCTTGGAAACAATAGGTATACAGGATGTTAGCAAAATCTCACACTGTTTTTTGATATTTATCTAAGGTAAACAAAGTTCATGAATACGCATATACCCACGCATACGGTGTGCTGATTACCGCTTCAAATTGCTTTCTTTTTATACGAAGAATGTATAACTTGATTATTCAATGAATCATTTTAAATATTAGCTTATTTAAATTAACACATTTTCTTCGACTTACATTATGTAAAAATATTTCTTTTTTCATGGAGAATATAAATTAACAATATTTTAAAAGGAAAAGATAGACAAGCCCAAAGTTAATTTTTTTGGAAATATGACTTATTTACAATCTGATCGCTAAAAGTTAGTAATGCCAAAACCGGTAAGCATTTAATTTTCATTTTAGACTTTAAAAACATACATTAACATATAAGGATAATTGCTAGCCCAGAGAAACTGTTATATCTGTGTATTCTTAAATAACGCGATACCTTACCTATGTGTGTAGATATAATAAAGAAATCACTTTACGCTTTATGCGCCGCCAGGATTTCATTGTAATTTCTTTTGTTGTTGGTGTCGTGCGGACAAGCAGAACGCCGCAGATTTGTGACATTAGAGCACAAAGGCCCTATTGTGAGCCCACAATGATTTCGTCATTGTTTGTCTGCCATCCGCAAACAGACTCAATTCATAACAGTATGTCATAACAAGATGGAATATGTAGATCTTTGAGAAGTATTACTACAGCGGAGTGGTAGAACAAAAACAATATAAATGCTACTTTTGAGCCCATCATCTTCAATCTCAACCGATACATAGGATGTGCACCCTCCACAATACCAGACTTTTTGATATAGATTTATTATCAAACTCTCGCTCCACTTATAAAGCCAAATTAAAAAAAAATTGTGTTGTAAATAAGAAACTTCCCTGCTGCCCCATTTTATTTCACATTTTTATTATTTTTATAGTCTTTATTTGTATTCATTGCTACCCCCTTCTTTCTTGTATAGTCTCACTTTTTTTCTTTCTTTTATTTTATTGTATAGTTTTTAGTCTTCAATTCAACCTTAATGTTAATAAAGCGAATAGATTTAATCCTAGTTGTTTTTAGTGGGACAATCGGTAGAAAACAATAGTATTAATTTTTATCTTTGTTTCTGTCTGTTTAAAATAAAAATAAAATATAAACATGTTGTTGACAAGGGCGTCCAAGATCCTAAATAAGGAAACGTCTGGTCGACTATTCGATGGACAACTGTGTTGTTTTTATCGAAAATGTTACCGATCGAAAGGCCGTAATAGGCTGTCAGGTATTCTGCATATCACCATACAGAAGATGCGGTAATAAACTTTTGCGATTTTTGTAAAACATCACAAAAATTAAGCTTCGAGTAAGAATCGAGCCCAGGACTTTCAGCAAGACTGTTCTGGAACATTGCCGCTATGCTACAGGGGTATTAAGTAATATAATATAAGTAATCACAAAAACTTTTTCTTGCATACACGTATGTATGTACCAATAAACTTTATATATAAATATGTATGTAGGTTTCGGTTGACATGTATACATATAGGTACGTACATCCTCACTAACTATATCTAAACACACTGAAAGACATCGTTTTTAGTCTTCTTGTACGATGGTCGTTCGTAGCCCTGACAGGCTACTGCAGTCTAAAATCTATTAAATACAACAATCTTATATATTAGAAAATAAATACAAAACTTATTGTATTCCTATCAAGCATAGCTTATTCAATTTATCATTTGCTAAGTGGTTATTCGAAGGAAGAGAATAAAAAAGTGTCCAGTGTGCGGTGAAAAATGATTACACTATAACTGATAAGGTCAATAACCCGGTTTAATGATTGGAACTACGACATAAAAATAACCAAATTACGTAGTCGCAACGATAATATTATATTATTTATTTTTAACATTCGATATAAAAAAGTTTTTGAATGCACATAAGTATAACTGATTCAAATCGGCTATAAACTTGGGCCTGTTCTGCAGGTAACTAACGTATATAAAACATATCTTGATACTATGATGTTAGCTATAGTATGTGTCACATCTACGTATGTAACATTTGAAAGTAAAAGTGGTCGGTTTGGGCGTTGTGAACCTATAACTTGATAAATTATGCAGTCTATATGACGGCACTATCCCACGCTGTAACACCAGAAAGTGAGAGGACGGGACCGCGATAAAAATCACATGACGGCCCGGTTTTTTTTGATTCAACAACTTAAATCATAAGCGAGCTTAGAAAGTAACCCATAATTCTGTAATCTTGCAACTTTTACCTAGGCGCGACGCTTATATTAATTATCTTTTACGTAATGTGTCACAAAAATGGTAAACATGGTAACATTTGATACAACATTTTGGGAGATAATAGATTTGTGGTATTTATAGGCGATTGGTTTTTATTGTCCTATAAACCAAGACTGTCATCAAATAATTAAAAAGAACATTAATTTTGTTTATACCAGTTTTTCACCATCATTTATGTCACATATTTCGTTCACAGAATTTGTCTTTAAAGAGATAGAAAGATGACCCTTACCATCGTTGCTGTTTGCATTTTTAAGTGTTTTTATTTTATTTTTTATTTATTTTATTGGGTAGCAAGTGATAACAGAAACAACATTTTTTTAATATTGAATAAACTAGCGCTTGGCCTCGATATCACCTGATGTTAAGTGTTGATGTGGTCGAAAGACGATACGCACTAGTTTAGTAACAGCCTATTCACTCTTCTCTTGAAAGTATCCACATCATAATTGGAAGGAAACACTGATCTATCAGAATATATGTATAAAATATATGGCGGTAGTAGTAAAACATTATGAAATGAAACCATTCTGCTTTGCATATTATGCTTAGTTTTAATTCGAATATACTCTTTAACATACGTACGTAGCGTAGGGTACTACATATACGATTATTAGCATAAGATGGTTTTATACGAAAATTTAATTAGTTATGCGAAAATACTAAACGACTTATAAAAGGTTTGTAAGAAACGGGATTCTTACAAACCTTTTATAAGTAAAAACCACGAAAGTTTAAAGTTATATACTAAACGACTGTTATTGTATAATTTAAATTATTCACTTTTTCAGCTGTGTGTTTGGATAGATTTGTTAAATCTCCTATTTAAGTCACGTGTTTCAGTCAGAAATGGCTACAACACTTTAGACAGTGTCTTACATAGACACCTAGAAAGATACAAAATAAATATGGAGATAAATAAAAAAAAATCTTATGATACAATAAAAATAGCTTAGGTATGTACGTTGTTAAAGTTTTACCATTCTATGAATTTTTGTACAATTTATCTACGAAGGATTTCTACTGGCATTATTATCTCATGAATACTTGAGAGCTATAAATTAATCCGTTCTATGTTAAGAGCATCCCTTCGGCGACTTTATCATAGCTGTCAATACGATAGATAAGCTCTATGGACCGTAATTAAGCATAGACAACGTATTCGTTGCACATATGCTTGTATACTTCTGACGTCCGCTTCTCTGCGGTAAGTGTGCGATCAACGTAACGTTCTTGTGGATAAAACTTCAGTTGAATGAGTATTACAGAAAGATAGATATGTTTTAACTGTACGTACTTTACTTTTTTCGTTTACTTAGTACGTATGTACTCCGGAAGACGAGAGCAAATATTGAACTGATTGCAAAACAATGTATGTTTAATATAGCTTCATCGTTTTTTAACCAGCTTATAAAGTAAAAGTATATCATTTTATATACTTTTACTTTATAAGCTGAAAACCTATTTTAGCAAGTGACTTTTTGTATGTAAATAACCTGAAAAAGGAAATCTTTCTAAAACTTGAACTTTGGTCGTCGATTGCATTCCGTAGCTTGCTTGAGTCATTAAATCATCATCGCTTAATTATTATTGTTCAAATCAAATCTATCGTCAGCCGCCGACTGTAAGCGGGCGTAACGCAGTTTATGTTTTTTTCCATTCAACATTCAGTTGCTTGTAACGAAAATGCAGTGTGATTTAAAGTTCACACTGGAGCTCACACTGCGCCTACTCGCGATCGGTGGTGATAATTCGTTTTGTGTGTACAAAACCTTATACTAAAGCCACTATAAATACATTTACTTTACTGACTTGTAATATACTTGTGAACTTAATTTACAAACTACACTTTCTATTTTAAAACAGCTGTTTGTTGATAGGGCTTCTATACGTACAAAACAACTTTTTGTATACTATTTCATTCTTTTACACATTTATTTACCATCTAATTGCATTTTTATATGAGAAAAATACAATAACTGAACAATAACAAACAAATCCCCAATTTCTATTTCTGAACCTTACATGTAAAAACAAATCAAATAAATTTCTGCAGATATAATAATTTTACAAACATATTTGTATTTAAATCCCTTGGCCTAGAACGTGTCAATGTCTCTAGGTGGCCAATAAAATAACTAGGCGGTTCGGGGGCAAACAAAATTAGATCTGCATGTTGGTACAAAAGCCAATTGTATAGACATTATAAGTAAATACTCATTAGGTCTTCTGTTTTTGCGAAATCAGTCGAATAACTTTTATTGGGGTACATTTCAAAATTGTTATTGTGCTGTTCTTTTTATATGTATGCTGTTGCAATGTTATATAAATAATAAATAACCAAGGTGACAATCACTATATTACAAATACCCTTATTCTATAACCATGTTATGGACTACAAATCCAGCCGAGTCAAAATATTTGCGAATCTGCCCACATATCCATATAAGGTGATCAGTTCTCTCCTTATCACAGATGAGATTTTAATAAGATTTCATCAAGGAGAAGTTACTTCTGGCTACCCAAATTGTTTTTATTTGCGTATAAACGTCATTTTGTTGATATTTTATTAGCGCGTTGGTACAATGAAAGTCCGCCATATCACTTGCCTGGCAGTGCAAGGAATAAACGCTCAAACGAAGCGCAGTCATTAAGGTCAATATTGTGTACGGCCATTTGATATCAGAAAGCGCATCTTGCGTGGAAAGTGCACTTTGCAACCCGTTTGTGTGGGCTGCACCCAACTTTCCAATCTCGTCTAGATTCAGACCAACTTTAGGTCTATTCATCAAAGCTTTCTATTACTCTTTATAACAACGATTGATAACGAAGGAAATTGTTTCGATATTTGTTTATTTCTATATAGTTCTTAAAATTAATAAAAAATCGTGAGTACATAAAAAACAAACTTAATATCATGGCACACAGCATGGAATATTAATATATTAACAGAAAAAAATAACATAAGTATGTATAAAAAATGACGGACCGACAATCGAAGGTCAAAGTTAGAGAAGTTCAAGATGAGGGCGGCAACGACGGATCTTGGTGGCGATACATGGGCCGATACCTTCCGACTTCTTTTGACTTCCGAGGTTAATAAAATGTTATAAATATAATATCATTATCGCTGCAGATAAAATGTTAAAACTATCATCATTAAACGCTGTAAAGATTACACTGTAACGGAATTTTGTATGCAAATAAAAAAATATTTAAATGTGAAATCCATTGGCGCGTTTTGGGGTCACTCCCACTTTCTCGATTATGAGAGCGAATCGTGTGACGAGATTGTATCGATACTTTGTCTCTTATCGAAGATTAAGTTGTCATGGATTAACGTTTTGCTAACATATTTCAATGCAAATAAATTAGGACATCGTCACGGTCATTTTAATGTTACAGTACCAGAAAGTTATTAATTTTGTGTTTATTATTTTTGTTCATGCTTAGTTGATGTTTTAGTCTTAATATTTATGCTAATTAATTTAATACATTAACATGAATATTAATACATTATATTAACATGAAAGTAAAATAAAAATTCGTAGAAATGTGGTCAAGACGATGTGGTCTAGGTACGACTGTAAATTAAATATTAATTTTAATAGTATTTAGAATGCATGGAAAAATTGGACAGTTTTTTGATATTGGGTTTTTTTATTATTAGTGTAAGTGTTGGTAAAGACAAAGGTTCATATCCACCCCACGTACTAAATTGACTGGGACTAGGCCTAGACTAACAGCTTACAAAACAAACGTGACTGACGTGACGCGTAGAAGGAGAAGAATGCCCGGTACGGAAACGGTACTTATCTAAAGTTATATACAAATAAATTCTGGAGCTCAGTGGGTAAAAACGAATGGGTTTGGGACGTGAGACTCTTTTGTTTTTTGTTATAATTTTTTTTTAATATTTACATCAAACTATTTAGTTTAATTGAAATTATTTTATTCATTAATTAAAATTTCCTAAAATTCAATAACTTCTTATTCGCACAAACATTACGGTTTTGTAACAAATTATTGTTTTGTTTTGGCGATTGTTTAGCTGCTGCATTAATATTTTAATATAATTGATTTCAGCGGCGGAAAGATCGTTAAATTCAAACGGCTAGTGAGTGATGTATCCGTCTTATCTTAACATCTAGCGCGCAACTTGCTGAGAGATTGATGTGAAAGCTCGGCCCGGGGGAAAACGCTTAAATAACCATTTGTCTTCATAAATTCTCCTAATTATCAGTGGTTGACTTAAAGGTTATTCAAAATATCTATGAGAACTCGTTGAATGGGATATCATCCACAAGTTTGCAGTCGTGGTTTCAGTTTGTTAATTTATTTAGTATTTTAAATTAAAATATAATTTAGGAATGCAAATAAATAATACTATGATGCTCGGTTATATCAGAAGGCAATTACTGTTAGTTTTACAAATATTTATGACTTACAAAGGAAACCTTAGATCTCATAACTAAATCAACCAGTACATAGAACAAATAAGCTTGGTGAAAGCGTATAACAACTACAGTCTCTTTTTGCTCTAGTCGAGTTAAACAAAAAGCTTATATTTTATATCCCTGGCAGCATGAAGTTTCAATTGTTTTGTTACGCTTCCTAAATTAATTGAAAACTATATAATGAATGCCCATAAAACACTGATCTCGATATGTTAATATGTTATAAAGTTAAGAACTTATTTTTTTACAACAATACGCCAGTTCGTCGTATCCAATTTAAGTATAATAACTTTTATGACCAATAAAACAGTATTAATATGATGTATATAATATGTAGCAAAAGTGAGTGGCAGTGTTGGTAGGGGACGCCCTAGGAGAACTTATATCGATCAGATTAGTGGCTTACTAAAAAAGGGCGATATA
>JWHW01024421.1:109014-123297 GCA_000931545.1 Papilio glaucus
TTCTGTCGAGCTAATTAGAAATACTAAAAAAAACGTGTAGCAATGTACTCACACATGCTTCTCTAAATCAGAAATGCAAAATGAACTGTAATGCTACGGAATAAGACTATAAATAGTAAATTAGGGTCGATGTACCACGACCACCAAGACGTACATAGGAAGAGTTATTTTTCCTGGTAATTGTAGCGGAGCTGAACTATCTCTCTAATTCTTTAAAGGACGCAATTATTCTTTACTTACATTGAGTTAGAATAACTAAGTTGGTAGAACAATGGTTATGAAAATAAACTGAAAGTGCAATAAATCAAATATTATAATGGTAAATATTACAACGCCAGTAAATCTAGATTTTAATCTAGATTCTAGACGTTTACGTCTTCTCAGCTTGGGAAGTATGCTAGAAAGTGTAGTATCTATGCGTATTTATTTTCTAATGCAACTACGCTCACTTTCGCACATAAAGATGCTAATGTAAGAAGAAATAGCCGTAAAGTCGAATAATTTTAAAAAGTAAATTTTGAATTAATAAGAATAGATTATTTTACAATGTAGCCCAAAAAACGTTGAATACATTTTATTAAAACCTTATGAATCATAAGTTAGGAAAGAGTCGAGCTTGATCCTTAACAGCTAGACGCTCTATTTCGTATGTAATGTAATGACTTTATTAAATGGAAAACAAGTTCATAAAACCTAAAAACAGCGTGTTTCGATTGTTTACTATGTTTATAATAGATGGGATCAGTGACATTGTGATGCTAAATGGTCTTTTACTTCATACAAATGTATATTTGCCTCATAACATCATCATTTTTTGTACAAAATACGATGACCCAGACTGAACCGGAATGGGTATAGATAGAATAAGAAATATCGTCGGATTGTCTTCATAGCTATGACCTTAAGAATTCGAACTTCCTCTGCTGAGGTCAAAGGGCTTTAGAGCGAACGATGATTCGTGATAACCTATAGCCGAAGTTTTATAGGACGCCCGGACTAAAATATGCAAACCGATCAAACCAATTTAAAAAAAGATCGTCGTAGCAATTTGTTCAACGACCAAGCCATGGTTAAAAATAAGTATCTTTGTTACGGCTATTTGACTAATGGAACTTTGTTGTAAAATGTCTTTAATAATCTAAATGATGGTACTTGTGATAAATTTAATTTACTGTCTACAAATTCAATTTGTCTTTATTACTTCGTAATCTCAAAAGACAAGTTACATTGTGGTATCAAAAGACAAATTGAAGGTAGATTATTGACATTGTGAAGTTAGGTATATAAATTACTTGTATTATGTAACTTGTATAACACATTTAGAAATTCTGTTTAAATAAAGTAGAATGTTAAATTAATACATAATTGTAATAAATATGCGCACACTCCCTTAAACCAGAGGGGTAGGCAGAGATTATGGATTCCCATTTGGCGCGACTCTGGCACACCTCTCTCGCTTCTTCTACATCCACGCATAAAAGCTCGGTTAGGGGTACTCCTGCCTCCAATGCTGCCTCTCATTTTTACAAGATAAATTTCTTTCGTTACTCTCTCTTCATTCATCCTTTCCTTTTAATAACACCGTTTTTTTTTATAAATTACATGGTTGATTTTTAAAATTGAAGTTTTGAACGTTCCGAGATCAAGAATTAAACTGATTTGTTGAGCTAGCGCTTTCAAATGCGATCATAAACATCAAAATACCGACTATTGAACTGTCACGCGATATATAAAATTTTCTTGACTGTACAGTCACCGCTAAATTTACGTTTACTTAATGGTTTTAACTTTTTTCGTGTATCTATTGTTAATCCGTGCATAAAAATATTTAAGATATTCCTTTTTTGCTGGATTTTGTATTATTTAGACGTATTATTAAAATAAGAAGCACATAAGAAAAAAAATAAAAAATAATGAATTAACCACAACCAAACGATATACCCAGACCAAAGATATATTAACACTAGCTGGAAACACTATTTTTTTCTTCTTTTACATTCGTATAACCATCATTCACAATCACAATCGCTCTGTGATTTGTAGTGTTGGCTAAGAAGTGAAATATAGTCCATTTATATATGTATTTCATAGTGTAAGATCACATTGTTAGATGCCCCATAGTCCAAAGAGTATTAAGTCTGACATATGAAGTTACAAAAGCTCAAGAAATTATTTGTAAGGCACTAATAAGATGTCCGGTGTGAATAGAAGTGTGGCACTAGATCACGATGTGTGCAACAGTAACATCTTCATTTAGATAATAATTGACGGCTGAGCCTATGAGGCATTTCACCGGTCCAACGGTGCCGGATGCGCGCCGCTACCCGAATCATTACAGACGGACTCTTTCACGTTCAATATCATTATAACCGATGCATCAAAGCGGCCGTCTTATTTGTTGTCTTAGAGGCCATTATCTTCCGAATGCAGACGTAGTTTTTGCCGTTCCAATTTCCAACGACTTATTAGTTTAGTCCGCCTGCTAATAGTAAGAATATAGTTTTTGTGAACTCTAGCCATTTTAATACGGTCTTTTCACTCGTTGTTCCTATAATCAGAAAGCAATTACTTGTGATAATAGCCGTGCGGTTGTTCAATCTGGTGGGTTATCTTTTATCTGTTCGTATCTTAATCTTATTGATGCTGGTCATTTTTTCTTTATCGTTCGTATAGTCGCGTTAAAGCGTTTTATTAACAGCACAATGGACAACTTAAAAAGCGTGTCCAAAAATATCGTCGATCGACGCCTAGTGTAATTTGATTTTCAGCATTCTTGTACATCTTTTATTCTATCTTTTAGTGTGCCAGTTGGTGCATTTTATTTTTCATTAAAATAAAAATACAATAGCAGAAATCTTGAGTTTGAGGCACAGCCATGTTATCTTTAAATAACTAAATAATTTTACCGTCATTAGACTTAGATAATGCACATACGAACAAAAACATTTATACAATTTTGTTAATAAAAATATATATTACATTTCTTTATCCCAGCAAACTCACATATTCAATTTAATTATCAAGCTAATCAAAGATAAATTGAATTGTCCAGCTATTAGTATGTTATATATTTTGCATTTGCTTACATATACCTGGTGTACGCTGTGTTTATATGTAACTAAGATTACATGTTACTTATTACATAGGTTTTATATAATGTATACTGTGAAACTAATTCATGTAATTTTGTAGATGAACCATATTAAATAAATAAGTAAATATAATATTAATATCCCGCAAAATGTATAGTATATCAGAAACTGTGTATATTTACACATAAAGGAGCACAAATTCCACTGCTAAAATATTTTTTTATTTAGACATACATACTTCATATTTCGTATTAATTTCGTATTTACTTGTGATAAATTAATGCAAAAAATATGATTATTTCTTGCTTGTATCTTCAAAACTGGAATTTTGGTACTGTTAAGTTTCTGATGCGAAATGTCAATATTCTATGTTTGAAGCCTATAATAGAAAACTGAAAATACTGATGTTTAATCATGGCGTTGGAGGCTGGTAATGTTATTAAGTCATGGTCATTATTTACATTGCCAGTAGCACCTATCCAAAGGGTTTGAAACAGGATTCGTGCGCAAGCGTTCTGAACAGGTCCAATAAGTTACCTCAAGCGAACTAAGTTGATCATTGGTGTATTATCGATTCGAGAAAGACAATTTCCATCCGGCCGGGGTCACGTCGTGAGATACCAAGCGACGTGATTTATGCTATGCGACGAAGAAATGTATTGGCTATTCGATGTACAGTTATCGGGTACACGAGTACTTGTATACGTCGTGTAAATGTAATGTAACAGGATAGGCATGCATGTATAAAAGGTTTTTTTAAAAGTAAAAACATCTTTAGCTGGGTCCTTGCGATACAGGCTGCGCCTAGTGAGAGAATCCTTAATATTTCTATCTAAACTTTTTATAGTGGACCATCCAAATGTGCCGACTTGACCAGTGAAATACCACGACCGTTTTACCAATGCGTTTCTTCCGATGTGTGAGGTGCCGGATGCCTAATTTCAGTCTTCTTCCCGTTCCCATACTTGCTTGATAAAGATACGAGGACTTGACGGGGCCCCTCCTTATAGAGAGGAGACTATCTCCTACTCTGTCCGATAAAGGTAGGCAACCCATCTGCAACTCATTTGTTTGTTGTAGTTGCGGTCACTTAACATCGGGTGAATCGCTTGCTCCTTTGCCTTCTCCCATTTAAAAAGGCTCATTTAGACAAAATTACAGTCATGTTACTGCATTGCTACGTTGTAGTTATCCGGCTCGTAAATCTTTTTTTTTATTTAATTGTCGGACTCGCACTTATTATTTGACGATGTTTCCTGTAATTAGCAAAGACGTAAAACAGTAATTAAAATTGTAGGGAGCTACATCATTGGGTTTTTAGTGACTCCTCTATATAAAAAATTATATAAAATTTAAAACCTATTATAAAACAAACAGCTCTAATTTGTATTTTTATTAAAATAACTGTATAGATTTTTAATGCGATAATTATTTAAATCTTAGGTGTTGTGTGCCGTTCATTAATCACAAATGTGTATAATTTGATTTGTTGCACCTTGGAACCCGTAAATTGTAACAGCATTTATTATTACAAACCGGCAAGGTTTAACTGGCTGACCATCACACAAATCGTTATTCGAAAGCATAGCTATCTGGCTATAACGGTCTTTTAAATATGA
The DNA here is from genome assembly GCA_000931545.1 of Papilio glaucus. Lineage (NCBI taxonomy): Eukaryota > Metazoa > Arthropoda > Insecta > Lepidoptera > Papilionidae > Papilio > Papilio glaucus. Next base: position 113,726 of record JWHW01024421.1, read on the forward strand.
ATCAATCTGCGACAAAATATAAAACTTCAAAAGAAAATTAAACAAGCGAAGAATTCGGATATCTGTGCTTTAAATTGACCGATTAGTTCTAGAGTGAACAGCAGTTTCTAGCTTCACAATGTCTAAAAAGCATTTCGGTCGCTTTACGGTGACAATCATTTTCATTTTCGATTCTTTTACATAAAAATATCTCCGTGACTTTTTAAATATATTAAAAATGTTTTGTCACAAATCAGTTCCACTAAAACATTACTTGGTGGGTAACGTTTATTTCTTTTTTCTAGAAAAATAAAAGTTGGTTTGGAACATGGTTTCTCGACCTTTGAGTCACGACTTCTTAGTACTGTGGAAAATATATCCCGACTGACTAAGGAACCCTTTACGATTATGTTTTTTCTTTACAAGTATGAATTTCATTAATTATTGTCATGACTTCTACAATTGTTTACATTAACTGTGCTACCGAACGCCGCCAAAAGCGAAGCGTACTTAGAAATTTAAATAACAATGACTCTCAAAAGGTTGGTTCCATTAGGTTGTTTTTTTATATTTCCACACATAAGTCTCTCTCCCTTTTTCTCAACCAAAAGTCGTCCATTGCTGGAAGTAGGAATGGGGGAGCCATTGATCGCCACAAAGATCTTCCTGTGGACTTCTGCAACTTTGACCAGATTGCCGGTCTAATAACACATAACAACTATACCTAAGATCGTATACACACTTTGTAGTCTAACGTACAAAACTACCATTAGGTCTGGTATAATTTGAATCGCGTTCCATCATCATTACATTTTATATGTTTCACTTAAGAAGTCAATGACCATTTCAATTGAAGCTTTTAAATCTGTTATTAGCCACAAAACATTTTCATATTACACGACTCCCATTATGATTCAGCCAAACATCAATGCAAATTATTGGTTTACGATACGTAATTAAGTGTGTAATTTGGAGATATATGTTCCATGATGAGCGTAACTATAGAATGTTGGTAGTTATTATTTTACCGTAGCAAATAATACGGTAAAATAGCACTAGGCGGTAGATATTGCAGATCGAGTTTGTTTTTCGATGTCTTTGTTTAGTGATCCAGACAGATCGAAAAGAGGAAGACAGCAGTAAATTAGCTATGTAATCTATTTAAATAACTGTAAACCTTTTCACTGCGGTAATTATGTAAAATCGCAACAAGACGTAAGACTTTTGTGTCTACCTAACCGTGGGTTTCCACTGCCAAAAACATTCACATAGAACATACTCTCATCTCAGTTCTTTTTCAAAGAGAAACATAGAGAAACTTTGTATCGCGAAATGATTTTACGCCGGCGGGAAGCATCGGTTATAGCACGTTGGGTACAAATGTATAAAGCAAGCTTCATGACCTAATAGCGATTGTTTATGTGTTGTAATTGATTGTTTAAAAACGACGAATCCTCACATTTTTTTTTTAAATTAGCTCTTTCTTTAATAGTAGATATTATATATTAGTATGTAGTAGATGCTATACATCGTAAATTAATGAAATAACGGGTTAACTCACGTGTAGTCCGGTGTACAGTACTAGTATAGAGCCTGTCGGACCCTTGGTGAGTGGGACTGGGATTAGTTTGAAACTAGTCGGTATATACACCGGACTACACGTGGGCTAAGCCGTTATTTAATTAGTTTATTAAAATATCTCAATTTAAGTTTAAATAATTATTATTATAGATCATGTTTTTATTTTCGATTTGTTTGTTCAGAAGCCCAGACGGATCGAACGGATCGTGTGTACGCGTCTTCGCAGGAGTTTAAAGAAGCTCTCGAAGCTATAAGAAGGAATACTGGAGCGGTAAGAACCCATTCTTATTCCTATCCATACTAGCGAACGTTTAGTATGCCTGCTATGTGCTGGCTTAACAGTTACGTTAATGCAGTATTCATATCCTATTAGTTCTCACTTGAATTTAGATATGTAGAATGTAATTAAACGTTACGTGACTCTAGAATTTCTTTGCACTAAAGTTGTCGATAAAGACGATAACTAAATAGAAATACCCGTAAAAAGAGATGTATGCATAAGTAAATGTAAGTAGTTTTTTGAAATAGTTTACTAATATGTGTTTTAACCATTCCAACTAAGATTAAACTAAGTTGGAATGGTTAAAAGTTCGTGGTTTCTCTGTTTAATATTGAACCTCACTTTAGATAAATATACTTGGAAGCGAGGTTAGAAACGAATAATTAAAAGTATGACTTGAAAGAGAGTCATGTTAATAAAATTAATATTCACCTATTATTTCTACGTTCGTGTTAAATTATTATTTCACTTCACAGGAGCGCAGCAAACCACAGAGAACGTTGGAGGCAGAAGATGGAAGATCGCATGAGTATATAGAACAAGAATTGATAGATGAGTTATTAATCCCGGAACCTTGGGAGTTAAATAACACCGCGCGCTCTGAGATAGAGTTGCTATTCTTCAACCGAGTGCCAAAGGTCGGTAGTCAGACCTTCATGGAGTTGCTCCGAAGATTGGCTATACGAAATCAGTTTGGTACGTACCTAAGCTTATTATATTTTCACTGAGCTTCGGAAATATTAGTTGTACGTAATAGTGGGCTTGATCACTAATTATTGTTGTTGTTCAAACTATTTTAGTCTATGTGTGGACGTTTTTAATGGACTGAAGAGGAGGATTTTCGTCAACTTATATTAAACGTAAGATAGGTAAAAAAGCATAATTCTCCGCATCTGCTAGGACCGCAGTTGCAATAACTCGATAGTTACCGAATTTGTCGCTCGATTTATTTTTTAGAATTAATTTGCAAACGATTAAGCGGCACCTGACGTTAAGTGACTGCTACACAAAAGTTAATAAGATGTATGCCGTCAAATCCCCTCGAGGGCTAGAATTAGGCCAGGTTGTAATAAATACCAGTTATGTTACGTCTAGTATTTGTTAATTATAGCAATGTTTGAATGGTGTTTAGGGTTCCACCGCGACGCGGTGCAACGCGTGGAGACGATCCGCTTGGCGCCGGCCGACCAGCAGGTTCTGGTGAGCCTGGTCGCAGCGCACGCGCCGCCCGCCTCCTACATCAAGCACGTTTGCTACACTAACTTCACCAGGTGACGCGTTGTTTTTATATAGTAAAAATGTATACGTAATGTAAACATATACTACTGCCATCATCATCAAATCATTTCATCGTCCTGTACACCGCTGGGCATAAGCCTCCTCCCATCACTCTTTCCGCTTTTGCGTCGATCGAAACCACTTGCTTCCCTATGGTATGTTAACTGATCCCTTTGCTTCCCGAGGCCACCACTACGTCACCGCCTTAGTCCACCTGCTATCAGTCTTGGCGAGACTACGATTATATAAAAGTTTAACTATCTATCCATCCCTAGGCTTTATTCACGTGTGTTCACTGTTCATTTGTTTATTCTTATAAAATCGCTATTCACACGTTTGTGATTATTAATCGTTTTAAATTTGTCAGTCATCAATTCATGGTAAAGTATTTATAACCTACACGTACGAGTGCATTGAATGATGGATTCATACGGCAATACAAACAAAATAACTTATACGCTCTAACGGGCAGGCATTTGCGAGCATCGTAGATATTATCTAATCATAAAGAGAACTTATTAAGAGCATTAACACCACTCGATTTCCAATGAGTTAGCTGAGACGGCACGACGATCAATCATCATTCCAGTATTGTGTCGGAAGAACGAGCAGTAAATAAAATGAATGTTTTATTACTTAAGATCGACGAAATGGCGACCGTTCGTTAAAGCTAAGTATACGGATTGAGGAAACACCTTTTGTTGGCCGTTAAATGAGTCTATTGTTAGTTATTTGTGAAATAAGGAAATGGTGAATCAATTTGATTATGAATACAAAACAGACTGATATGACACAAGATGCTATAACAGAACTGGATATTTTTAATAGTAGTAAAAAGACAGTAATTTGATAATCTAGGTAAGCCCCCAAGTACTATTAGCGCACGGCCCCAGTTTTTATCTTAGAGAAGCTCATCCGATTTTAGTTAAGCACCGATAGCCTTCATCATTTGCAATAATTAGTGTAACCTTATAAAAAATAAATGCTGAAACCAACGCTCATAAATAACAAAACTAATTTAGACAATAAGTAAAAAAAAATGTTTTTGAAGTAAAAAAAATCTTCAATCGCGTGGAGTTTTGATAGATGTAAAAGGTTTGCCTCAATAGATGGAGCTAGCAGTCTATAACAACTATTCTACTTTTTAAAGGATCAGGGGAAAACGCGCAGCGGGCCTCCTCATGTTATGTTATCACCGACGCCCATGAACATCCGCAACACCAGAGGAACTGCAAATGCGTTGCTAGTTGATAGTTTGCGTATTGTTTAATTTTAATTTGAATAAATTTCTTAAAATAGACAAGCTAAGTAATATTTGGTACTAAAATTATTTTAAATGTCTAAAGAAGATACGACTTTTATTTAGTCTTTTGACTTGTAACGTCAGTCCGCATACATTTTTATATTATGCATATAAAAACTAAATGATTTAATTTCAAGGTTCGGATACCCGTCCCCGATATACGTGAACGTGGTCCGAGACCCTGTGGAGCGCGTCATCTCGTGGTACTACTACGTGCGGGCGCCCTGGTACTACGTGGAGAGGAAGAGGGCGTTCCCAGACCTGCCTTTACCAGATCCCGCGTGGTTAAAAAAGGTAATTATTAATGTTTTATTGTGCAAATAATAGCATTGGTTCCACCTGTTAAACAACTTAGTAAGTCTGGCAATTAGTTATATAACACTAAATTGAATGTGTGTAGTTAATCGCCTAGAACGTCAAAGTACTAAATTACATGAAAATTATTTTTACTACCCGAACTTCAAAGGATTTATTTACATGAAAGTAATTTATAGATACTACCGGAAGGTCAAAGTATATAATAATTTATGCAATTTGTTAAAGCAGGCCTGTTATTTTGTGAAGATGCGAGCCGCATTTTTCAAAGGAAAATAATTGAATTCTTATCTTAATTAACCTTCATCGGACTTTTGTGTCTATCATTGTTCTTGTTTATTAGTTTAACATAATGTGAAGTAATATTGCTCTTTCTGTTGTTTAAAATTATATAAAGAGATACCGTTAATAAATCTCTCAATGTAATTAATGTCTTCTTCGTGACGTATAAAAGCAAGCCTTCAGTTTTATTAATCTATTATTTGACCAAAGTCGTATCTGATTTAAAGCTGTAATGATATAATCTTTGAGCGTAAAACATTTCTATATGAATTGTTTATGGCTTTGACTCTGTATGGAACACGGCAAAAGATGATTAGCGATAACGACTGATGTGTTGTTATGGTTTTATTACTTGTAATATTTTATGACGTACGCTTTTGTTTGTAATTATCTACAAGAAGTTGTGTGGACCAATGATTGACACAATAATCGTCATCATCTGCATTACAGTGGTAGTAACAACAACATCTGTTTGCACGTATGGGCCGGCTCGTGAAATACCACGGTGAAACACCACAAATACCAACTCACAGAACACAGGCGTAAAGTAGAAGTATTTCTGCGCTTCGTCTGACGAGATAGGTGCCGGAGGCCTAATCCTAGTCCTGTTCCTTTTCCTATCGTTTTCTTATGAGGAAAGGATTCGAAATGGAGAAGAGGATTTGACGGGGGAGGGGATGAAAGGAAATATTATTTTTTCTGTTGTTCCCACTTCTATCCATTAAAGGAAGGAAGACGCATCAGCAACTCATTAGCTTGTTGCAGATTCCTATGGGTCGCTACCCATTTTTACTTAAAACCAGGTGAACTGCTTATTCGTTTTTTACCATCTTCTATAGAATATCAATAGCCTGATTGTTTAGGATGTGTACTGGGAAATTAACGTGGTGGTTTCGCTTTCCCTAGCACATGGATGAGAAGTTGAAGGGGATTACAAAAAAAACTTTACAGAACTGAGTATACGGTGCATTTAAACGGATACTACCTCGACCATGACGGTTAGGTTAGAAATGCAACATTGCGCAATGAGAGTCAGTCGCTTAACCATTGATACATCGTTCAAATTCTACAGTCCTTTATAACCTACGTACGATGACGTAAAGATTATTTTAAACGAATTGCTTTTTATATTTATTGCAAAATGTTACTCTAACATCCTCCTTACAATGAAGTAACAAATCTAAATTGTTATTGAATTTATTGCACGTGATCGGATAAGCGTGTCGATTCGATTTTTTGGACACTATTCTATTCTCCATTGGTCGGACAGTCCGTGAACGAAATTGGCGTGGACGACTAAGTCACGTTAGCAATGAAATTAAAGTAAAAAGTATCACGATCAGCAAAGGTCTAGTCCATGGACAAATTCGTAGGAATGAGAGCGATAATACTCAATACATTAGTTGAATTTAGTAGTCTATTTCATATTGTAACGGATCTGTCTCATTAATGTATTCAATAGCCTATATGTGCAAGGCAAAACAACTAGTTTGTAATTTATTACAGGTAAAATTGAAAAGTGAAAAGTTTACTTATGCCTTGTATCGTGAAACAACGCACACGTTTAATCATTTGTCAATAATATTTAATCGTAAATTGAGTAGAAACATTCTACATTTGCAGAGTTTCTTAAATTTGTATACACGAAAAGAAGGTGGGGTTAAACGAGCAAGTTCGCGGACGCCACAATACAAATCATAAATAAAAATATTTGACACACAGTTAAAATTCGTCACACACCTATGTATATTTTCATATTGAGCATACGTAAATTGAGTACAAATATATAAATTGAGTAAAAAGGCAAAAGAGATATTTTGTATCTGTTTTGTACATTAGATCTGTGTTCGTCAAACTATATTTTCTATTGGGATCTTATTCTAATTATAAAACAGTACAAAAAGCAGTCTGGAACTAAGACATCGCTTCCAACGCCTCAAGCTATGCGCGTCTCCTCGCACCTGTCAGCTCGCACCGAATAATTATAAATATTAATAGTGTTTGCAATTGCAAAACTCTTCCTCTAGTTTTTTGCTAATCACACTCTATAATAGTCTATGAAACATTGAGTAGACATGCAGTGTAGCAACAAAACATGTTACTCGTGCCTCTTCAATACACAGTACTTAAAAAAAAAATATTTATAATGCACTGGCCACTTATAAACAGCTATAAATTATTTTAAACAAATATACGTAAAAGATGTACGAAAAAGTTCCAAATTCAAACCTCCACATTGATTGTGATTTAAACCAACATTTCGGCACAATTACAATGTATTTCTAAATATAAGGTTTCGCGAAAAGCTATTTTAAAGGTTCAAGCTGAGTAAAAACTAAATCGAACGATCGAATAAACCATTTGAAGGTTTCAATCAAAAGATACGTCAGGTTTTAGACTAGACGTTATATCTAAAACCTGACATATTGTCATTTATATGTTATTCACGAAATTATTATATTCATAAAATGTTATGGTATTATATACATATATTACCATTTATATAGATGCCATACGCCTGTTAAGTTGTGGTAGACGAAAACAACTTTGATGCTAAAGATAATGCTATAAGTTAAAAAGTATGTAACGTAAATTGTTGTTATTTTACATATACATATACGATATGATTATTTCCTTGACGCAACACCATTATGCTTTAAACATTGTATAAAAGAAAGATACATATGTAGGTATATGGACTTTTATTAATTTCTTCCCAACCTAGCAAGAGCAATGTTTGTGCGAGGATATTAACTAAATAAATATTTGCTTTCTCGTCTCGCTTTGCTGTGAATGTTCTAAATTCTTGACATTACATTTAAACATTTATCCGATCTTACTGTACGTGCATAACATCGGATTAAAAGGCGGTGCCTTTGTGGTAGTGTGAATGTTCAAAGTACATATTTAACTTAAAATTCCGACTACCTCTCAGTTCAAGGAAGTTCTTGAGAGTAGTATTGTTGGAATGACATTCTAAATATTTTTTGTGTAAAGTGCTATATATAAATTAGCATTAACATTACATCGAAGGTCGATCGAAGGAAGGCCTTATTATCTTTCATGCCAATGTATTTTATATTGTAATTTCTTTTGTATGAAGCGAAGAGATACGAACAATTGGCGGTGATTAAAATAAAGCCAATGTTGTACATTTTATCAAATAAGAACGTTTTATCTAAAGTATCCTGCGTTTCGTCTGACGAGTGGTGGCCGAATGCCTAATTCTACTCATCTTCTTCTAAAAAAACAAAACCTTTTCAGGAAGACACTTTAAGCATAACTTACATCATTATTTTCCTCCTTCATCTAACCTAACCTAACCATTACTTCCAGGACTTCGAGACTTGTGTTCTGAGCGGGGACCGGGAGTGCCGCTACGTGGAGGGCGAGACGCACGAGGGCATCGGTGACCACCGCCGACAGACGCTCTTCTTCTGCGGCCACGAACCACAGTGCACGTATGTACTTGTAACTATATTACTTCAAGTAGCATTGACTTCAAGATTGCATCTATCTTAATCTCTCTTTTTTCTCTCTACTGTTTTCCCACTTATGTAGAGTCAGCACAGTCCATGACCATAGTCCGTACTGTTATAGGATTTTACTACAGTTTTCTTAAGGCCGGCTGCCTGCCTGACGCCAATCCTCCTCGGGCATATATGTGAAATATCAGAAGATTATCGAGATATATTTATATATCTTTTAACTATATCTATCTAAGCTATATCTATCTTAGCCTTCTGATCGAGAAATGCGTCCGGGAAGTTGGTCATTTAATTTTAATATTAGTATCATCAGCACTGTTCCTAATTTCCAACTGTGAACGTAAACTTAAGACTGTCTTTTATTTTTAACTTAGATAAAAATAAATATACGCTCACGCCCATGACCCAGAGGAGTAGGCAGAGATTATGGATTTCTATTTGGCGCGATCCTCGCACACCTTTATCGCTTCTTCTACATCCATATATCTACGCATGAGAGTTCGTCGATTACGGGTACTCCTTATATTGCCCTTCTTTAGTATGTTACTAGTCTGATCGATATAAGTTCTCCTTGGACGTCCCTACCAACATTGGCACTCACCTTTGTAACATAAATTTGTTTCAACACACTAATTAAAACGGCTTTACTCACGCGTGGTTCGGTGTATGTACCGACTCTCCTCGCGGCGCTCCTCAGTGAGAGGCGCGCCGCGACCGTGAACTTATGCCAGCCCCACTCACCCTGAGGAAGAGCCCCCGAAGGGCTCGAAACTACCGACTAGTTAGACGCGAGCGCGCGCTCTTCCCTACATACACCGAACCACGCGTGAGTAAAGCCGTTTTAATTAGTGTGTTAAAATATGTCTCACGAGAGTTTAAATAATTTTAAATTTGTTTCGTTACTCTCCCTTCATTTATCCTTTAAACATGGCCGAACCACCGAAGCATACCATTCTCAATTCTAATCACGACATCCACTTCTAAGCCACACTTTTCCCTTATAACACCATTTTTAATTCTATTATTCAACGCCTAACATACTTCTTAAGGATCTCAACGGCATTAA
>JWHW01024421.1:126918-140860 GCA_000931545.1 Papilio glaucus
CTTTATTTTTAAATCCTGATGACAATGTTGCCAGGCTCATCAACAAACTCAGATTTAGAAATACAACATCCTAGATACTCTGTACAATTTAGATGCCGTGAGACAAGCGTCAGGGGTTGACGTTAGTTTCAATAAAACAGCATGCTACACAATTAAGGATAATATTTAATTAGGTAGCTTTTATAAATCAAATGTCATATTATAACAATAAAACTCTATAGAAATACATTGACGCATCGGTATATTGTAAAATTAATATGGCCACATTTTAGGATTCAGGTACATACAACAGATTTAAAGCGAAGTAATAAATATTGATGCCGACTTAAAAGTAACAATAATTTAATTTCATAATTTCTATTAGTCTTCTAGAATCAATAAAATCTCGTATCTCGAAACAACCGTTATCAATTATTTAGGAATATTATGTCATGTTATAGTTTCATAAATATAAAAGTAGGAAATATAAATATCTATTTTGTAACATTCATATAAAAAGTATTCAGTAAAATTATTCCCACAATTCTTACAAATTGTTGCAGTGTGTGCTGGACTTCTTATATTTATGTAATCTTAGAAATATTGACAAATTACAAAAAGTTATTAACTTTAACAATCTAATAAGGATAGTTTATATTTCAGTGGCAATGAATTATATTCACATTATTAATTAAAATAATTAAAAAAATTCATACCATTACGATTAACGATTAATAACAACACAGTCTAAGTGATATTTCGATATAGATCTAATTATTTAATACGGCTAATAGTTTGTAAAAATTATTAAAATATTAATATCATTCAGAATATAACTCTCTAACTATGTACAAACAATTCACATTCAACAACTCGCTTCATCGGTCGTTATAATAATTAATTTATCGTATTTCTATCATTTTATTGTTCTCGTAAACGCTAAAACTACAAAATCATAAAGAAAATTGAATAATCAGATAGGTCGTAACTGCGAATGGCACTCCGAACGAGACGATTTCTCGATTCAATAATTTCTACTCCTACTCTAAATTATATCACAAAAACGCTTCACATTTCAAGCCTCATTAAGTTAGGACGCCACATATTGTTTCTCCCAATAATTGATCGTTGTTGCAGACACAACGTGCACCACCGAATACGACACAGCGGACTTTCGCTCGAGCTCACGTTTGCAGTTCCGGACCCGCCGGACTCCTCTAACCCGTCAGAGGTCTCGTCCACTCGTCTTGACCGCTCTCACACTATGGCTAAAATCCTATAAATATCTGTTCAGAGCGTCAGTAAAACGATGGGTGCCAGTCCACAGTAGGGTGTAGCGCTGCGGGCATTGTCGGCATCGGCGCCGTCGCCCCCAACGCTAGACAGTCGAAGCAGTAATTGGCCCCGCTATTATTGTCCCAAAACTGTTGTCCTTTGCATTGGAATCGAACGGCTAACTCTAATCTCTGCCCGGAAGATATGCACGGTGCATATAGAACGAACTGAAAGCGGTCTGAGTATCCGTCGCAGGAGCCCTGCACGTATGTCGCTTGGAGATCGGTGTACGTTTTCCATCGATTCATCGTGTAGCGAATGTGAACAGTTTTATGGAAATCTAAATTTCTTACGCGCACTGATCCACAAACGGTCACGTGAGCGCCGTCACAAACTCGAGCAGTTTCTAGGCACACGAGCATCTTTTCTAGCTTTTCTGTGACATCGCGCGGCACCTGGAATAAAGGTACTAAAGTTAGAGCACCGAGTCTGGGAGGTGCTCGGGCGGGAGGAGAGGAACTTTGCATATCGCATCCGGTTAGATCATCGTAGGCGGACTTTGGAATAACTGGAATTTCATCCATAAACGTTTTGACATCTGCTAAGTCGAGACCCAATACGTCGGCGAAGCGAACGATCTTCTTTCGTCCCGGCGTGCCAGGTGGCGTTTTACCAGTTTTTAATGACGAGCACCGACGAACGCGTTGTGGACGATCATCTTCCATCTCTTCGTCATCCTTACATTCTGTGCTTAATAATATAGGATCAATTTCAGGAGCAAGGGATACATCATTCTCATCAGGAACTTCACTGGTAATTGTTTCACTTGAATCGACATCAGTAGCAGCCGTTACTTTAATATCGATTTTATCAACAGGAATTTCTTCTTCGACAAGATCCAAATCTATAATCGACAAATTTTCGATACCCTCTGTCACATCATTTTCCAAAGACTTTTCAGTTAACGTTACCTCATCGTTGCCCTCTGATGGGTCGCTTTTGGCTGACTCAAACTCGGAATCGCTATCCGGTATAGTTGAGTGGTTTAGTGGGGAGTTAAGTCGTTCAGATTCCACAACAACTGGAGATCGGATTGCACAATCTATCTCATCGTAGCTATTTTGTCGTGCACAGCCTTCAAAACTTATAGGAGAATATAGGGGTTTGTCTGTATGGCCGTTTTCTCGCGGTACCGGTTGTAATTTCACTGGTGAGTAGTCCGTGTAAAAGGTAGATGAGAATTTGAAACCATTTTTATTCGGCTGCTTTAACATTAACCTGGCTTGCTCCTTGATATCTGTTTCGGAATCGACATCGTAGAATGGTGGTTCCTTGTCTTCTGTGGTAGCTCGCTCCGGGAACGCTGCAACATATTCGTCGACGGGACTGGAAGGGCTCTCGCACTCTAGTTCAAAATCGTAAAACGTGTCTAAGTCCCTTTGCGCTGAGCCAGCTGCGCTAGGTCTGTGTGTTGAGGCAGCGTCGCGCGCGAGCCAGCTGCTCTCGCAGTCATCCTGCCCCACGCCAAGATTCCTCAGGCGGGAGTGGAGGTCTCGCGCGAAGGCGGCAGCTCGGCCGCGGCAGGACATGGGCAGCAGTGACGTCAGACCGCACTGCGTCCCAGTGCCGGTGCGGTCGCCACTCATCTGCGTCTGGAAAATAAAAACATTGTAGCTATTAATACGTACATAACCAATTTTTACATTGATAGGACTTATCTTTGTGCTTTTGAATGTTACATTTAACTCTAGAAGCCAATAATTAAATTGACCACACCAAATACATAAAAGTAACATAGACAATCAATATTATTAACAATTTCCATTTTTATATAATGACAATTTCTGTAAAGAATTTGATCAAACACTAAAAAATTATTTTCTAAGTGGGGTGGTAAAAAGCTGTAGTCAGGCAAACAGGTCTACTTTAATCAACTCTCTGGAGTAGTGAATTCTTATACAAAAAGTATATTACCGTATTATAATATTAACTATATTTCGTTTAATTTAAACTCGAGCGAGTATTCTGCTTCAGAAACACAAGCATAAAAACCGCTTAATAATAAAGTATGTGAAGATAAAAATGATAGAAACTCGATTAATGTAATAAATCTTGAACTACATTCAGAAAGTACAAGAATTTTAATCATCTACTCCAGTTTATATGTTACAAAGTATGACAGTTATTGTCCCAGCCACCTTGCCAACAAACAACAATACAATTGAACTGTTTGATCATGACTATCGTGACATCGAAGTTTAATGTCAAGAGTGAACGACCTAGATAAGATAGGAGAGTTACACAGCTCGGCTGTGATCTGCACGCACCGCAGTCGCGAGGGACTCGAGAAGAACGATAACATTTCAAAAGATGAGATAGTTGTCTAAATAGGGGTATTAATTGAGGTCAAATACTTTAAGATGTTCTGATAACAAATAATAAGCACCTACATATGCTATTGTATTTAACTCATGGTACAAAATTATTTATTAATAAATCCTCTTACTTAAAATTTAAAGAGGGTTTACCATGATAATAATGATATATAGATTGCTAGAGTTTTTTCTGTTACTTCTTTTCTCAGCGCAAATTGATGAAAATATATGCGCTTACGCCAATAACCCAGAGGGGTAGGAAAAGATAAGGGATTTCCATTCGGCGCGATCCTGGCACACCTCTCTCGCTTCTACGAGATATATCTACTAAATGTAGTAATCTCACGTTCCCCTACAAAAGAACACTCCTAAAACTAACTAAACTACTCCTAAAAGAAGACAATTGAATTCCCCATTCACAAAATGTTTCGAAAATAAAAATAAACCTTCGTAAAGAATGTGTTCCATGATTCAATGGTCTTTTAATGAAGGTAAGACGAGGATAACTATTAATATTTTTATTTTACGTTAGCTTAGAGCAAGGATTCGCTATATTAAAGATGCGTGATTCATTCTGTAGAAGAAATTACTTTTACCATTTTGTTACAAGGTCGTTTCGGAGGTCACGCAGTGACCTATTTAAACGCAGTGTCTTTGAACTAAATGTAGGAACATCGATCTGACCTTCAGTTCAAACTTCGTGTGAATCTTTTGTACTTATTATAAGATTAAATAAAATACAAATAAATTTATCAATATAACAAATTCATACACACAACATTAGAAATCATTTTCGAATGTTAGCACGGGCGTAGACGATGATAAGGTTGTACATGCTCGAGCGTCATGGGAAGGGAAAGGGTCTACAGTCTTTATTTACTATTTTTGTTACTTCAGCTTGTTGAAATCTTATCACGTTATCTTTGAACTATTTCCCTTAAAATAAAATGACCGCGCTAGAAGATGCCCGGGGGACGGTTTTGTATAACAAGTTTGTGATCCTTGCACTGCTTTGCATCGCGCTCAAATCATTCTCTTTTAGCCAGCTTTTAAGAAATGGAAGTAGATATTTATGCTAATATTCATCTTTATTGAACCAATTAAAAATTAATTGGGAATATCCTCAAGTGAAAAATCAACAATACAGTTTTATCCTCGTTGGACATACGACTCGGCCACGTGCTTTCTTATCAATATTCACTTGGTTATAAGAGTACACAGTTGAGAGTCTATTTTCATCGCGTCTCAATACCGAAGTCGAAAGGCGTAAACATGCAGATAAAGCTTTGAAATACTCTTTTAAGATGATAAACAAATTGACAGACGTGTGACCTGCAACTTTTACTTTCTTATAACAATTGCAATAATATGCCATTTATCAAAATAAATATTGTTTACGCGATAATTTTGCTTCAGTGTGGCATTTTTTATCACGGTACGCTTCGGTGGTTCGGACATGTTAAAAGATGAATGAAGAGAGAATAACAAGGCAGAAAGAGACAAATACAAATCTATGGAAAAGTGAGTGGCAATGTTGTCAGTGGTAGGGACCCAGATGATGGTTTTTATTTTACTTTTATATTTTATTATTTTCGATAATATTAATGTTTGTTTATTAATAAGTTACAATATATGTAAACCACTAAATAAATAAAAATGTAGAGTAAGCAATATATAATAATATTTTAATTATATTGCCTATGAAAAACATATTTACTACCATACTTCTGTTTAAGTGACAAATATTAAGATAGAAGAATGCTATTAAATAATATGTTGTTATTTTTGCAACTTGAAAATTTTGTAAGATGTTTTTGGAAACGAGTTTATTGATACCGAATAGAAGGTTTCCCCTTCTATTCGGTATCAATCTGAAACAATGGACCATGTGACCCATTTCTATAGCGAGCGATATACTTCAGAAGGAATTTCGTATTTGCATTCCTCTAAAAATGTTCATGCTAAATGCACTCGAATTTGGCCGCGTCACAATTCGGTGACATTGTGATCTTCAAGACAAAGAGCGATAATAAATACAATTCAATATTAATGGCTTATTTAATTCTTTACTGCTAGCAATTTTTCTATGTATATACGTTTTATTACCTTCACGAAAATTGAGCTAAATTAAAATGATCACGTAAGCAGTGAAGTGATCCGCGTGCGACAATTATACCAACGAGCTGTGGGGCCAGACATGAGATACGTGCCAATTGCGAGGTTTGTCATATTATAAACTGACGGCAAATTGTGGACTGGATGGAATCACTGACAATTTGACGTTTCATGACAATATAATTATCTTCTATTCGAAGTTAAACTTTAACGTAATGACGCAAGCATAATATTGTAAATTTGATGTCGGCTTATAACATGGCTAGTGAGATGGTAACCCGGCGAAGTTTTTTGTATAAGTCCTTATTAAGAAATTTCTTTAATTATATTATTAAATCGGGAAAACACATAAATATACTGGTAAGTAATGATTCTACTTAGACGAAGTGATATTTAATGTATTATGTACGATTAAATTGTCAGCTATTTTTATTTGCAAAAACTTATATAAGACATTCGAATTTCTTCGCGAACGTAACGTAGTCTGTGTATGTATATATGTGAAAGTGTATGAACAGGTCACCGTCACGCGCTCCCTGTCCCGTGCCAAATACAATACTCGTCACAGAACGAGGGCGTTTGTACGCAGAAATAGAAGCTTTATGAAACTAACGTATTCCGTAATTATCGTCCGATAAACGCCCTCCACCATCGATTTGAAAATATCAATCCAAGAATTTAAATTCGCAATTCTGTAAAAATATCAAACCTTGAAAGTTCATACAATTCGAGAAAGTCCCGAATGACGGTGCAAAGCTTCATTCGTCTTAAAACATTTTTAAATTTAGAATCACGATATTAAGGAATAGATTTATTACGAGGGCGACACACGACGTTGGAGGAAGTCTCGAAATCTGTGGAGAAAATAGTTACAAATGGAAAGATTAGAAATAGATCTTGCAACGCTTACATAAATATGTATAACATTTAAATTTACTTTACTCCATGTCAATACAATGATTTATTATATCTATATTTTATAATAAAAAAACAGTTTATAATAAAGAATGCTTTGCTTTGCCTAAAATAAAAAAAAAAACAATGATGACGCGGGAAAAGTATACACTCACGGCCCTAAACCAGCGGTGTAGGCGGAGATTACGGATTCCATTTGCCACGCACCTCTCTCGCTTCTCCTACATTCATACACATAAATACTTGTACGTCAGCCACTGGTACTCTTAATACCGCCTTTTTTAGTAAGTCATTGATCTGCTCGGTACTTTCGCAACATAAATTTATCTTGCCAATCTTCTTTCATTCATCCTTTCAACATGCCCGAACCACCGAAGCATACTTTTCTCAATTTTAGTCACGACGTCCTCTTTTAAGTCACACTTTTCCCTTACAACGCTATTTCTCATCCTATCATTCAGTGTTACACCTAGCATACTTCTCAGAGAACGCATCTCAAGTGCATTAATTTTACTTGGATGCTTGTACTGCCATACCCAAATCTCACTCCCATACCTTAAGATGGGTACTGGTGAGTAATGTGGCATTATGACATGATGCCATATTAATACCCATCTTAACGTGCCTTTACAGACACATTCTGGCTCCTCAATACAGAATTTATATTAGAATCTAATTACATCTTAACTTTTTTATAATTATTTTTTTATATTTAGAATATTTTTATACCTGAAATTAGATAGTAATTAACCTAAAAAAATCCCGCACGTATTGTGAGTTTATATTTAAAATCTTTCGTCGTTTACC
Organism: Papilio glaucus; assembly: GCA_000931545.1. Taxonomy (NCBI): domain Eukaryota; kingdom Metazoa; phylum Arthropoda; class Insecta; order Lepidoptera; family Papilionidae; genus Papilio; species Papilio glaucus. The sequence goes on from JWHW01024421.1 coordinate 134,385, forward strand.
GGCGACCTTTAATATTTGTAAGGTTACCCAGAGTAAAATAACCTTAAAGATACAATCCCACCAAAATTAATTCACCTTAAAATTTAATTTCCGTGTTCATTTGAAATGCTTGTGATGTGTGAACAAAAGGTTTTCATTATTGAAGGTTGCTTTATTTTTCCGAAGAACTAAGAATTGACAACGGCATAAAGAAAATGTCGTACATACATATATGTGTAATACACATACAAAACATCTTTGATACCGATTATTGACGTGCTTACAAAAAACGGTGTTATTTATTGTCGTTTGTTTTAGGTTATCTCGAACACTTTCACTGTTTATAATAAATATTCACCTTCGATATTGATCGCCCGTGAAAGACTTTGTTTATAACTTAAAAGTGTTTATATTGATATAATAACTAGTTATCACTTTGTTATTAAACAATTTAGTAATGAATAACAAATACCCAGTTCAGTAAGTTCAAATGTATTTATGGTTTTTTTTCGTTAGACAGAAATATCGTCTTCACATCAAAGATGGTTCAAAATATTACAAGGATTAGGACCGAAAACAAACAAGTCAGGGATAATCATTTTAGAATATTTCTATATTTGGAAAAGTACCTATCTCAGATACAAAAATTTGCACATAATAATACATTTATAGTGTTTGTTTGTATGTATTAGTAGCTCTCTTTCCTCTTACGTTTACGTTGTATTTTCTCTCTCTTTCATGTAACGAATTGTACTCTATCGTGACGCACTTTTGATATCTCAATTCTCGTCAAAATATGTAATGGTCCCAGAAGAAGTTTTACATAATAAAAACTTCATATTTAAAAAATAATAGTCTCCTAACCCAGGGTACGCTACTAGTATAAGTATATGCTAAAGGGTCGTCTTAATATTTATACTTGCAAAAAAAGTTATACAAATTGAAACAAATAACCGACCGAAGACCTAATCGAAAGCACGTCAATGGGCGTAATGCTGAAATATGGGCAGCCGCAATCAGGTTGGTAATAGTACATTATTAGACGTCACTTGAGCATTATTTACAAGTGGCAACAAGTGGTGGTCATCGTGGGCCGGATCGCTGACCGGCGCATTGATTGAATAATAGCCTTATACTGAATTGAACTATATTTATCGGTAATGCCCTCCTAGTTTATCAACTGTTTTGTTTCTTTTTTTTAATTTGCATCCCACAACCTTTTCGTATTGAGTATGCGATACAGATTTTTACAATTTGGAATAGACAACCCCATGATTTAGGTTTCCGAATGCTAAACATGAAGAAATCCGATACGAAAAGAAGAAACGAATCCTCCATTCAATTACTGACAAGAACCATCTCTTAGCACAAGCTTAAAAATAGTTGAAATGTTTAAAAGAATGCTAGTAATTATGTACACAATTTACTAAAAATTTTTATAAAGAAATACGTGAGGTGAGTTCGGTATTACTATTAATCATTTCCTGTTGTGGCCAATAGTAGGACCTCGCTGTTAACAAAAAAATATTTCTTGCATTCAAGTTATCAAGATTCTCTCCGAGCGTTGTAGGTTTTTCCTCATAATAAAAATATTCGTTATTTCTGGCTGTCCGCCAAGCAGACAGAAATAACGAATATTTTTGTTAAACTCATCATTTGCAAAATTTAAAAGGAAAACTTGCAGGGGTGTCGCTAGTCACACACACATTGTGTATCAAAGCGACATCCCTGCTTGCAACGTACCTAATATTATATTATATTCACGTAAAACAAAACAGATGATCATTATATATTCACGACAACTAGGGTAATGGGAGGGCTAGTAGGTCAACTGCTTATAAACGGTAGTGACATAACACAAACGTAACGAAAGAAGCATAAGTATTTAATTATCCGGGTTATTGTTGCTCCAAATAAATCCTATGAATGAAATGAATCCTAAAGTTCTATAAAAAAATAATAGGCTGATACTGCCTTGAGGGATTTTTTACGGGGAAAAAGAAATTTACTATCATATCTACACTTATTTTTTAACTGGCGATCCGTCGCGGTTCCGAAGCAGTTTCTCCATACAAACTTTCAACCCCGACCTTTTGGGGATGAATTCGTTTTTAAATGCTCGCCTACTTACATTTACACAGAGATTTCTGTTATTACAATAATCTATGTGCAACATTTCAAATAACTAGGCCCAGTAGTTTGAGCTGTGCGTTGATATGTCAATCGGTCAGTTTCATCTTTTACATATATAGATAGATGAGATAGTTTGTATGTGTACAGCCGAACAAGCATCTGAATTTAGATTATTACAAGTCGTAATTGTTTCAAAACAGCTTACGCAAGAACACTTGGTAGAACATGATACGATCCGTGTGGGCTACCCTACTTCAGTGCTTCAATCTGCTCGCATGTATCAATTGATCATGTAATGCAATAGCTGGTACTTGATGTATTTCGCAGTTACCTTGTTATACACGTTACACGTGTTTTAACTAAAGCCCAAGTAAACTAACTGTATTAGGAATGAGTACAAAAGAATAACTCGTTCACTCTTATTACTTAAGTCTTTCCACTTAACCTGTAACTAAATATAAGATCGTTTTCAAATAAAGAAAAACTTCTTTTTTTTCTTTTTGTAAACAAATTTTACTTACTTTTTAAATATTTCAACTGAGATTGTGTCCACAAGTGTATGTATGTGTACCTACGACCTAATGTTTAATTAAGTACTATACATTAAGACTATTTTACATTAAAACTTTTTTGTGCCTACGTAGTGAGACAATTAGGTCGAACACCTGATCGTAAATAACATGTATGCTCATAACAATTAGTCAATTTAAAATAAATTTTTAAGCACTGATACGTTTCGACTCATGCTCTTGAAATATACATTATTATACTACTATAGCTATATTAAAAGGACTGAATGTTTGCTTAGATTCTCTGCCACCACTGATGCTGACGAACCTCAAAGTTATTGTCTGCAAGAGTGCGATATAACCCGTACAAACACCGAGTCCTACCTAACATCTGACTGGAATTTCATCAAGATGGAAGAGAATTTGGGATCTTACTTTTCACGATCCAAGCACCAACAGAAAACAATAAATATATAATTTTTACTTCAACCTTTCTTTTTCAAATCGCAACTTTAAATAAGAAGTGTGCCTTTATAAATACATTGTGTCAAAAATTTACTTACTGATAAACGCCTATTTCAAACACGTGTCAACCTTTACACTATGATAAGACACACGACATACATTGGCGATGGAATTAATATAAGTGGCCTTAAAAGTAATAAGTAAAATATATTTCTAGAGCGTAGTAGCATAACATTTATAAGGAATGCTAAAGATAGTAGTAAAGCTACAGGCAATTTGGAACATGCAGATAGTATGAATGTAACATGTCAAAGCAAATCATTCTGTAGAAGTTAGCAAAAGTAGAAATAGAATTTAAACATATAGAAAATGTTATTACCATAAAATTTCATAGAAATCAAGATCAATCTTTCACACCAGATGCATCTAAATTTGATACATCCGTTCATGAATGTAAAAGAATAAAATCCGTTTGTATCAACGAAGGTCATTTCAATCAGCTGCCCGACACGCTGCTGTCAATAGCGTCCTTGATTTCTTTTAAGTCATTGTAGTTTAACTTCTTGAAAATTCAATATTATAACTCATGTTTTGCACTACTCTGCAGTTGAACTGAAGTCACTAACCAAAACTATTTATGTTAAGGTATCTGGTGCTATCATCGCTAATTCGTCGGAGAAATAAACGATATTTTAACTGTCACATAAAAGAAATCAATTCATAACTCGAGCAAAAGTGAACCATCCAACACATCGTTGACAAACGACTAGCTCAAGTGTTTGTAACCTTAAGTTCGAATAAAACAAACAATAAACTGTACCATTACACTAGCATACACAAACAAATGTGACGTCATTAGTGTATTAAACACAAACTACTACATATCATTATGTTTAGATAAAACTATTTTTTATTCACGCATATAATTGTTGATTCTTATCAATAGATAACAAGGAGCGTTTATGTAAACAATCACCATAGATACCGGCAAGCCGGCATGTCACAAGATGCATGCCAAGCGGTTTCATAGTAATCGGCCAGTGAACTCTAGATAACGTATAATAGAATAAAGCGCGATTATGCAAAATAACGATAAAGTATTGACATGTTTGAACTGTTCGACTTAAAAAAAAAATTAACAAGCTTATCTCTATGCGATTTTGAAAAAACAAATATAATTAATTATATTTCTTATACTTAATAAGCGAGCCATTCCATTAATAGGATTTTATAGACGTAACCAAATAAGAAAAGAGAAAACATCGCTATCAGATAATTTCAATATAATTTTAATTAAATCCGGAATTGAACTCCACATCTCCTAGTACCAGCTTATACATTTAGTAAGGTTTTTAATTACGTTACGGATTCTTTTAACCGTTACACGTTTAAATTTTTGCTAAACAAACAAGCTCCATTTTAAATACAATTTAAATGTATGCTTTATTACTATTAAAATTTGTTCAAAGGATATATAAATATAGACTTTCTGTGAGAGGTATTGGATTTTTCTTCGTATATGTGCGTGTTCCGACATGCTAATATTTGCACATTCGCGTTGAATATTTAAATATAACAGTAGAAACCGGACAACGATTAGTCGTAGATCCTCGGGGCTTGCGAACGATGTGAAAACATTTACTTTCTCATCTATTATCCCTAGAAGAGTAACATCTAACAGACTTATAAGATCCTAAATGCGAGAGAAGACCAGTCTAGCAATACAACTTACAATTTCTGCAATTCGTTTGAAATCGTGTACAATACTGCATCTACGCCTGTGTGCAAACGACTACCCCAGGAATGGTGGAGATGAATTTTCGCAACTTTGTGAAGATCATCGATCAACCTCAGCACTCTTGAATTAAATGAGCTATCGTCCACACACGCTGATATACACGTTTAGTACGCAATAAGTAAAGAAATCCTTTTGTCGCCGTCGCCGCCGCTCATGTTACCAGCAGACCGCAGGTTGTTTTGCGGTCTTGGCACTGCGGTGCGACTGCAGCCAGCTCGCTTCCACTGTGCCAGATTTACTACAGATCGCTATGACTCATTATAATGCTGCAACTAATTCTATTTCGAATATTATTATTGGAGTAAACTCCAATAATAATATTCAAGTCAAGAGGCGATCAGGTTCGTTAATCTCGTTTTCTCACGCTATTTCCTCTTCTATAAATTTGTAAATTAAGAGATAACAAGAATACACGACAAACATAACACAAAGACATAAAAATTACTTTGCTAAACAGAGATTTAGTCAGCAGTCCATTACGTGTTATATACAATCGGTACAGGTGTACATAAGTGCCTTTAACCCTAAACTTTCGTAAATTCACTAAAAGAGAATTGGCACTTCACTTTATGTTTTATATGTAGGTAACCGTGCTCACGCCCCAACACAGCTTGAATAGTACTACAAAATCTTTTCTTTCGTACCGTAATGAAACTCAAATAACTTAATATAAACACAATATTAAACGGATGCCGTAAACAAATAAGTAAACATAAAGAAAAAAATGTATTGCAACCTGTATATTATTTTTATTCACTTGTATCATGCTTTCAAATAAAGTAATTGACCCTAATTACATTTTATGCTTCAGTTTTGAGGTAATCACGAAACAAGGACACTCAATTAGTTATTTATATTTAGTAAAAATATATCTCAATGTCTCAATAGCACTAATATTGTTTTTTATTTTTATTTTAAAATGCACCTAGCGCTGTATCTGGTTTAAATAGGGTTATATTTTTTAATAAAACCAATGACGGCTTTTTAACCTTATCGAGATAGACATAGAAGAAAAAACGATTTTATGGATCTCGATTATGGGAAGAGACCACACGACAAGCACAAGTTGTCGAACAAAAAAATAATCATTGAAATCGGTTCACCAGGAGCGAAGTTCTGAGGTAACAAACATAAAAAAAACATGCAGACGAATTGATAACCTCCTCCTTCTTGAAGTCGGTTAATAATCACCGCCGATCGTTTCTACTGACCATCATGCAATGGGTGGTGGACTATCACAAAACATTTGGATTTTTTTTTTTGAAAAACTTCAAAGACTTTGTTATATTTATGTATATATTTTGTATCAAATAGCCGGGTTGTTTGAGAGGGACGTACTCATGAAAGAAAGCAGGCAGGCTGTAAAAACGTGGTGACTTTTTGATGAAAAATCACTACCATGTATTGGCCATGGTTACGGTTATGGGGTGTTTTAAGAAAAGAAGTCCTGCAATGGCGGCCACGAACAGCTCGACGAAGCGTATGATGGACAGACCGATCTGGTCAAGATTGGGCTAGCCCACTGGATGAGGGCAGCAGGGGAGTGGCTCTTTGTGGTTATCAATGGGGTAGGGCTACGTCCACCAGTAGAT
>JWHW01024421.1:142502-168452 GCA_000931545.1 Papilio glaucus
CCGCCGATTGTTTCTATTGACCTCACAGGGTTGCAATGGGTGGTGGACTATCACCAAACATTTGGAATTTTTTTTCTTAGAAAACTTCAAAAACTTTGTTATATTTATGTATATATTTTGTATCAAATAGCTGGGTTGTTTGAGAGGGACGTACTCATGAAAGAAAGCAGGCAGGCTGTAAAAACGCGGTGACTTTTTGATGAAAAATCACTACCTATGTATTGGCCATGGTCACGGTTATGGGGTGTTTTAAGAAAAGAAGTCCTGCAATGGCGGCCACGAACAGATAGGCGAAGCGTAGGCCTCCCACAAGATGAACAGACCGATCTAGTCAAGATTGCGCTAGCCCACTGGATGAGGGCAGCAGGGGAGTGGCTCTTTGTGGTTATCAATAGGGTAGGCCTATATCCCGCAGTAGATGACTGTCGGCTGAAAAAATGGAAGTCGGAATTTCTTTTATAAATGATTTAAAAGAGAATATAGAGGACTAAATGATAGGCGTGCCAAGCTTATGAACGCCATAGTATATTTATACGTTGTCTGGATGCGGCTGCGAACTATTTCTGAACACAAAGTGAAAGTCACGACTTACTTCGGAATTGTCTATTTGGGCGCATCATAAAATAACAACTATAAACCAAACTAGAAGGAATTTTTATTTTTAAATCTATATATTCTTAAGTATTTTAAAATTAGTTAAAAAAATTTGTGTCAGCATATCGTTTTGTGATCTAATAAATAAGTAAAGGGCAATAATTGTTATCAGTATCCACACTAATTAGCTACGATGTAACGTTTTATCTCAATATTTGAATGAAGTAGTCAAGGTAATCGTTTTCGCGGATTTAAAATAAAGATCTATTGATCTATAATAACAAAATCTAGATTTTATTTTGCTAAACGATATAAAAATAAATCTATACAAAAATCTATCTAAGTCAATAAAAAATGGCATACCCATGTAAGATCAAACATTACAGATTCAATAAAGTTTTTTTCTAATGCGAACACAAACACAGCAATGGATGTGGCGTCGCGTCTCCCAGAACGACCTCTAGCTGTCCTCTAATAGCGACGCTTGTACAGTCTGAGTCTGTATTAATATTTGATGGAACAACCTTGTGTCCAATGAACTGGCTCACTTCTACATTTACATAATAATATTAAAATTTTATTTTATTATGTCCGACCAAAACCTTAAATGGTTGGTATTTTTAAATAACAGCTAAAGTATTGAATTAAAAACTCTGTAAGAACTTAGCTAATGATAAACGTAAAAGGTTTTATTAAGGGACGGAAAACAGAGATATGAAGACTTTATAAGCTTTACTAATTCATTTAACTAGCTCAATATTAAAATACGTATGTATTCGAGATTCTTCGATTTTCTTTCAATAAATGTGCATTTAAAGCTTGTGGATTTTAAAGAAAAGAATTAAGTTATTTTAGATAGAGATATCGATTCAAGAGTAGAGTGAATGGGCCACTAGTGCGTACCATCTTTCGACCACGTCACCACTAAACATCCGCGGTCCAGCGTCCAGCGCTAGTTTATTACTTATAAAAATATATTTATTGCTTAATTCTATTTTAGAAAGTTTTTTTAAATATCACGGGTAACTAACATAAAACATTTTCCCTAGCAGAACTCTTTGGATACAAAAAAAATCGATTTTACTTCTTGCGGGACTTTTTAGCTAGACATCCACTCAAACGAACGAAGATTTCCAGTGACTAAAGTACTGAGTCGGAGAGAGTGTCTGGCATTGATCGCTCTTAATCCCGCATCCTCAGAAATACCGACTAATAACTTCAAATTATATTCCGTTTCTAGCATAGAATGTAAAATTAAGTTTTTTTTTTATAACTGGCCACACACTGAGGTAAACTGTTAGATATCACAAGTTTAATAATGATTGGCTGCATGAAGATCGGTGAGCTATAATAACACAGAGTGTATAACGGAAGGCGGCGTTCGACCGGTCTTGAAGAAAATTCAACGCACTTTCTACAAAGTGACATTTAGCGCGAGTCCGCCTCGCAAGTTTCCCTTAAAGTCAATTCTGTTTGTCAGTGTTAGCGCAAACGTCTGGTACAACCATCAACTATCCTCATACATTAATAAAAATGACTACTCAAGCGTTGGCTGCACATGAAAATTCTAATACGTAGAAATACATTCTTACCGGTAATCGTTGACACATTCTTGATAGCACGGACCTTGATTCATTCGATATGTGAGAGTCAATGCTTTTCCCGGTACGTAATCACGAATGTTCACGGAACATTTTTGGGATGAAATAATTAACGCACATTGTTAATTTAGATTAAACAATTGTACAATTACACTTTACCTCCAAGGTAATAAAATTAAATTTGGCATGATATAATTAAGAAGTGGAGGGGAACAGGTGGAGTGAGTTAATCACTAGACTGTTAGTCATCTATGAACACAATATACGATGTTATAAGGTTGTATCACTTTATATGAAACTAACGATGATACGGAATTTAAACCATCATTACAATTGTTTTTTTTTGAATGAATCATGTCTAAAAGACGACAGTCAATATTAGCTGTTATCCTACCATCGGTTGAAATCCATTTGCACCTCTCACTTTACAGTAGTTTCAATTTATCATTAGGATTATCGTCGTTCTACAGCCAAGTAATAGTGACCAAATAATGAAGATATACCGATGTTTTATAATATAGGTTACCGACGTTAAGTGTCTTTAGATAAACAATCTTCACAATCAACTTGGAAAATATTTATCGTATAGATAAATTTTAGCCTTCCAAACATATAATATTTACCTAATGGCCACCTATATATAAAATCATGATCGAGGATGGATTTAGGTATTTTTAGTTAATATTTTTATGTATGTAACGCTTTCTTCAATTGCTCGAAACTTGTATTAGTTTGAAAATGACATAGATTGAATGTTTATTTGCCAATAAACGAGGTCTTCAGTTACCTCAACAAACAAACGAGGACAACTATTAAGTAATGTAAGATAAAAGTAATTTAAGTCAGTCTTCATATATAACTTTTTAATAATCAGATCAGTGCAAATCTAGTTGTTTTTTCCACCACAAAACACATGTTTAAAGAACACTTAAAATTTCAATAATTAATTTAATGAAAACAAGCTCACGCAAACTCACTAAAAGTAAAGTAATTATCTACATGTAAATAATTGATGTATGTAAACGTCCTATACCTGTACAATATGAGCCTAACCTAATTCATAGCCTTACTAGTCAAAAATTTAAATAATATTTAAATAATAATAAGTGAGAGTAAGAGGCACAGGTAGTCGTGTCGCGTCTCTCCATTTTGTTTGTAAACACTTATCGGATGACCGACGTTTGAACAAGAAGAGCTGTGACAATACTCCGCGACAAAAATACAAACATTGCGCACACCAGCGCTCCAAGAAATGCTAAGATTGCTGCGCGCGCGGACTGATAACTTATGTTGTTTACAATAACAAAATAAATAACTTTTTATTAATGAATGTAGATTCATTTATTCAATAACATCTTTAAGTTAAAAAAAATGTACCATTTTACCTTTTCACTATTTTTAGATTCATATATTTTAGCAGATATAAATAGCAGCCATTAATATGTTTTTCCGATTTTAAAAAAGATTTTAAGATCCAGTAACAGGGAGTAAGACAAATACTTATATCATACCGTACACATTTGTTTAAATTATTTCTTTTCAAGTACATAAGTTTATGTTTATCTATTAAATAAACATGCTAGATCTTTATATCTGTAGCTCTAACTGCTTATATAAAATTTTAACCACCAAAAAAATGAATGTTATGACTTTGCAAACACATTACAAGTCATCATTACTGTTACTGGCGTCGTAAACGTCTTACGCAAATCCGTGTCGACTGTTTTATTTTAATATTTAAACATGTTTTGCGAAGCGTTCGTTTGGTGAGATTGTATAACGCCTATCATATAATCATATTCGAGGATAGGAGAACCAGTCCTACAGCTATGCAACACACGTAGGGCCGGTGCCCTTGGCACTGCACTGCGCACTGTACGATGCTTGTTTTTAACAATGCATGATATTGTTAACACAGATATTAAATTATTTTATTTTTACGAGTTTCCAGAATTTTCTCAACTTTTATTTATTTCCTATATATATATCGTTTAAAAAATTATAGAAAAATTATTTCCATTACTATTTATGTTACAAAATTAACCAAGCATAAACCATAATTATTTTTTCTTTTATTTCTTAATTTTGTTATATATTTAATATTTTTTAAATCCGTGTGGATTTAAAAAATATAAATGATCACTTAAGATGAGTTAACTTTTAACTGTCACTGCTTCGATTAAGCTTTGAATTTATCGCTATTATTATACAGTTTTACTTGTACTCAAGCCCGTGACCTGGGATAGGCACAGAACCAGTGATTTAGATTTATTTGTACGCGAATTAAGTTTTCTTTGATAAAGTAAAAAAATAAGTTAAGTTAAAACTATTTACACATTCTTATTCAGTAATGCGGTGCTCAAAGATAACTTAATTTTATCCACTTTGAACAAGACCTTATTTATAAGGAGATGAAAGTCGATTTATGTTCTGCCCTTACGTAAGTAAGAGAAGAACATAAAATCTATAGTGAATTTATGAAGAATCTGGATGCGTCATGCGTAGATATACGCAACAAGCACGTAATGACCGTTGCTATTCATTGACGCAGATTCAAGGAACACCGACGCGGAATATATTTATTCCAGCCAATGATGTTACACACCTCCAGATGGATAATCCGGGACCAGTACCAAACAGTAAGATAAGTGTACGAACATCAAATTTCACTAATTTTATGGTGTTTATTGAATAAAACTGAATATAAAATTTTTAAAATAACTATGCGACGCCATAACATGTTAAGTGTCAACTACAACTACATTACATAATTACATTTACCCTAAAAAATCGAATATAAAAGACTATTAATGAGATTAAAAAGTGTTGTTAGAATATGTGTTATTTAATTTGGAGAGCAGACGCTCCCCTCCCCTTGCACTTTTCTAGTGCTACGGCAACACAGGACCACACCACGTTGCCGTCTTCCCGGGATCGTTTTGCAAGGCGATCAAGGCCCCCACCCTAACCACCAACGACCCCGAGGTTCCCATTATGTCGCCACTGCAGCACAACAAAAAGGGTATTATTTGTTCGTGTGAACAAAATGCGTCAGCAAACAGTTTCGACGAACTTTTTTTCATTTTTTTATATTCAATTTTGAATTTATCGTTAAGATACAAGGGTTTATTTTTGTTTACTTCCCACCTGTTTTGAGATTTCGCTTCTGTCGGTAGTTTTTTTTTAAATATTTTAAGCATATTCCTCATTTTGTGGTATCCTCGATACGCGGTACATTAGCGGCAAAAATTGAGCTTAAGTTTTGAATGTTGAGTTTGTATGGAATGCGGTATCTATGATTTCACCATATAAAGCAATCCGAAATCATGACGTGTGATTTGAGACACGAGACATATTACCTACTAGTATGAAATCGACGCCCACATCCACCATCCTGTTTAACTTATGAAAACCAAACATATATACGTATTATAATCATAACAATGTGGGAAAAAACTTCACTGTAACGGTGTCTTTGAAATACGGAGCGCCAGGGAATTTTTTATGTACATAATAACACAAGATGAACCCCTCAGTTTCACCCGCCGTGCAATTTAAGTTAACCGACGACTGTCATATTGAACCCTATTCAATATGATTGATCATATAGTTTTGAGGTCAACTAATATTGGATTTAAATTATTTCTCCATACAAACTTCCATCCCCTAATTTTTCGGGGATAAATTAAAAAAAATCCTTTCTCAGCGCTCGCCTAAAACAGATATCTCTGTGCAAGATTTCTAAATTCTTCAAAAGTGTCTAATCTCAGTAGTTCGGGCTGTGGGTTGCTATATCAGTCACTCAGTTTCTTCGTTTAAAAAGGTATCTCCTCTCTATAACCAACTATACCAACCCTTTAACCAACCAACCTTTGAGGTTGTATAACTACGCGTTGTTTGTATTTATTACAATTTAATCACGGGTTCTTGTTAGATTTGTTTTGTTATATTAATTGAAAATGTAGTCTTGTTCTGTAAAATAATCATAAATGCGTTAAGCTTTTTTATCTTACACATTAAGATCTAAGAAGCTTTAATTATTATTAATAAGTCATAGTTCACATCATATAATTTTAAAGGAACATCAACAATGAAAACTAACAATGTCAAGAGTTGTTCCTGTTGAATTAAATCAAACGATACTATTACCAATTACGATATAAAACAATCATTTGTAAATTGCCCATCATAGACAATTGTGCCCACTCCCAGTTGTCTTCGACGTTCTAACCCAATTCATTTAACAGCCAATTGATATATTATGTGTACTTGTTTCCTACGTTCACTTACACAACGGTTTTGCAAACATTAAAGGATATAAGCTCTCACATATGTTTATCCAATCGGGAGGACGCTTATAAACTCGATTTTAGCAATGGTTATCTCATTTATCCAGCTTATATTATCTTAAGCGTTAAGGCTTAACATCAGTTAGCCTTACCGCTAAAAACTCAAAATAAGCCCCAAAACGTGGGTTTCGCATTATTTACTGATAAACTTTAAATAAAAAAAAGAAAAATATTACTCTGAAAATGTTAGGGTGAGTCCAGATCTGACGAATGCGTCGCGAATGCGTAAAATGCGAGCCGCTTGCGCACTTGCGTATTCGCGGTGCATTCGCCAGCCCTGGACGCACCCTACATTATGTCCTAAGTCATATTATTAATCTAAAGAATATTATTAAAAAAATACCAGGGACGTATATTAATAAAATAAGTGTTGCGACCCATTTATTTTCGTTCTAAAAAAACTTAATTTTGAAATAAATATGTTGATAGCCGACTGTTGAAAGGCCTAAACCTGTTATTAAACTATTAAGATAAAAGATTACTTCTATATCGAAAATGTTATAGAAATCACTAAAATAATGTATCAAATATATCGCCGATTAATTAACAGGTCAGACAGACTATGTCCATTGAACTTTAATTATTTCATCATCGTTACAATATCTTGTTATAGAAGTAGTAATCGCGATTGTTATAATGCCATACACTATAGGCATATTATCGGCTTTCGTTTGTACTAGATAACGTATCCGGTCATTTTTATCATCGGTACATTCATTTCATATCCCAAGTGTCATATAAAGATAAACAACACACAGAAGGCCAACATTATTTACTTTCCCTTTTATAACCTATTTACTAATAGGACCTCTTTTCCGTCGCTTAATCTTCTATTGTCTATTCGTTATCCATAACCTCTCTTTCATAAAATAGGCTTAAATAAAATTCAATCTAGATTACCAGCAAACCGATTTTAATTCCGGAAAATGTACTGGTTCTTTCCTTAGATATTATTACAATAATTAAAATTTAGTATTAATTTGTTAAAATGTATAAACAATGATAAATGCTATTTGTTCTGCGAAATTCACTTATTATTGATAGACGTCTTAACCTTCTGATTCGAGACTAGTTATTTCGGGATTTTCAATGTGAGGTCAATGACAAGTAAAAATATATTTATAGGAGATTGTGATCGGACTATTTCAAGTGATGTTGTTGGAAACCTGCCTCAAGTCAAAATTGAATAATGTATGATCATGGCATTGGGAAGTGCTGTATGGGATTATACCATTTAATATCGTCTGCCATTCTCAAATGCATTGAAAATGGATACCAAAGTCCATTACAAAACGTTACAATATGCTCAATAAAACGCGGATAGCTATAATTGAGTCGAAAAGCTTGAAAATGCTTTTACAATAGAGCCCGGGCTGAACCGGTGTCATACCATGACCTTACTGAAGATAGGCGAGAAGAAGAATTATGCTTTTGCGTTTCGTCTGTTTAGTAAGGTGCCGGAGGCCTGATTTCAGTCCTCCTCCCTTTTCCATCCTTTCCTAATAAGGATAGGATGGGAAGGGGATTGGACGGGGAGGCGATGGATAGGAATAGGAAACATTCTTTTTCCTCTGTCCATTAAAGGTCGGCAACGCATCTGCGACTCATTTGCTTGTTGTGGATGTCTATGAATAGCGGTCACTTAACTTCAGATGATCCGCTTACTCGATTGCCACTTTCTACCATGAAAATAGAAAAAAATGTTTTTAGATATGTTTATATTTATATCTAATAAGCAAGGTCGAAGTCGGCCATGATGGATTCCAGTTACAGAAATGTCGTTGACCTTACAAATAGACCATTGTCATATTGTTTCTGTTTCAATTATCCGATAACAATACTTTCTAAATACTTATAGGTTTGCATTACATATGCATACATTAAATTATTTAATGCATTTACGGTATTTATGAAGCATTTAAAATACATAATTGTTATAACGGCCACTGCCTTTTAAATGTTAAGAGTTAACTTATAAGCGAAACTATTACAGACCCCATAAATATGGCAACATCATAAATAAAATACTTGACGTGGCCACATCCCGTTCCAAGAAGCGCATCCGTGGATATTCATCGATGTGATTACTGGGTGCAACGCTGGACTAGTATCCACGCCGTCGTCGGCTCAACATAATGATACGATATAACTTAACCGCCTGACGGTAACTTATAATTTTCCTATAGGATAAGTGGGCTGGTAAGCCCTGGTCACCTTACATGTCCCTATAGCAAGTAGCGCCGTTTTACACACCATGTTATTTAACCCTAAATCACTCTGGGCTTAGTGCAATTTACAACAAAGTAGTGAGTGTGCTTGGAATTATTTTTTTATGTTTATTGTATGTTGTTATTACGTGTAAAGAACAAAAGAATAATAATATGATAATTATGAAATCCTAGGTTTAATTTCTATAGATGATTTTGCTCCCAAGCAAATGAATTTCTGAAATTATAGTGAACCAAATATGCTCATTGCTTCAAATTGTGATAGTTATTTTATTGGCTGCAGTTACTGGAATTAGAAAAAATACCACGCACTTTGTCTAACGATCAAATCAATATTAAGTATAATATTGTGCAATATATATTTTATAAAATAGAAAAGTTTCATCAGGTGATCCGCTTGCTCGTTTGCCACCGTATTCCATAATAAAAAAAGTACCAGTAATACCATACCATATAGGTAAACAACAGATGCCTGTGTTTTCGTTATATGGTACATAAAACTCTATAAGGAATAATGTTACTACGGCTTTGAATGTCGGTATGATAGGTTCCCAAGCTTGTGAAATTAATACTTCTATTGGGGCATTTGGAAAATTAATGAGAGCGAATCTTTACGATGCGCGACAGGCGTGACAGGTGTTACCACGGCAACCAATAACAACTTTTGACATTTACCCATAATTCCAAGTTATTTAATTAAACCGGTATAAATTGTATTTAATGTATTTTTATCACAAATAAACAGTACTGGCACACGGGATTAAATTTTTAGTTATATTTGTTTTGTTACGCTAAAGAAGTATAACTTATTACGTGCGTAAATAAGTACACACACACACACGCGTTTTTTAAATACAGAAACGCATACAAATATTAACCAGATACATAATATTAAAGGATTTAAAGAAAAGGTAAAGTACCGCTGACAAACAAAAACTACGTAGATAACCGATTTTTTCTTATAGCCGTATTTATATTTGCTTACAAATACTTATTGTTTGATTTTTAAGAATAGCATTGTTCAATTGGCATCCGAAGAATGTCCAGAACGGCACGGACGGCGACGGCGGAGTATCGGTATTCCACGTATTTCATGAGCTTTAATAAAAAAAATATAAAAAATGTTCCATAGAATCGATTGTTCAGACTTCCGTTTCGATTTTTGATTCCACAATCATCAATCATCCCCTAAGCAGGTAAATAAGTAGGTACAAAGTACTTTACTTTTGATAAAAAGTGTCAATTTGTTTTAAAATCATAAATTTTACTTCAACTGTGATCAAACACAGGATGCGTGTAACAATGTACCCTAAACGGTAGTCTACGTAATGTAAAAACAAAAATATGTACACTGGATTTTATAAAGTCACCTTTTTGAGATTAAATGTCCATCAGTAACGGTACAATTTACGGCCTAATGCGAATTTACTGTGAGGTTTTACACTGTCTATAAGGGTTAAGTTTGTTTGTGAGCTAAAAACGTGGTAAAAAGTTGGTAACCCTATTGCTGGACTACGGGAAACAATGGAAAAGTATAGAATATAGTAGAGAAAATATAAAAAGCAGTAAAACGGTGTAATGGTGCCACTACACTACACTACGTTTTTTATACTGTCAATACAGGTTTTATTATTATTATTATCTTCATCGTAAAAATAATACAATTATACGAAAGAGGATCCTAGTAGTCACTATCAGGAATTTCACATTATATATAAAGTATATAGGCATAGGTGTAGAAATCTCCTACCTATGCATATATTAGATGTATTTTAGTCCATCTCAACCAGCAAGAAATTATTGCCAATATAAAATTACATAACGTGTAAAAATAAGTAAGGGGTCAGTAGTCTCCAAGCGCTTTCGCCAAACGTTTTATTTGATAACATTATCTCTTTGTGTAATAATTGTACAAATTACATTGAACTATGAAGTTGAAATGTTTAAATAAACGATTAATTTTAGTAAACGAAACTGATAAATAAATTAAAAGCTTTAAAATTTTCACCGACGAAAAAGTACCGTTAATTAAATAACCCTATTAAATAAATTCTAAACGGTTTGTGTTTACTAAATCTTTAAATATAACTTTACCTTCTTCATGAGAACCGGCATCTGATGCTCCAGCGACATGTTGACTGCCGGTGAGCTGAATTCACCACTATTATGATCCATCTATCACAGTCACATCCAGTACTGACTGAGTTACACTAACTATATTTACCCGACGATTATAGACATTATTTGTGCAATGCAACCACTATTGATAACTGTCACTCATCGATCGCGTGTTTAAAATAAAATTGACAGGTCGTTAGACGTAGGAGGGTAGGCGAGGAATTCCGAGCGACGAATGACACACGACCACTCTGTACCGACGCTGGGCGCGAATGAGAGACAACCTGCGTCCGAGCCGGCGCATCGCTCCTCGCTAAGTATAGACCAATTTGTAAATACTAATCACCGAGTTTGCCTCATTAACTTTTGTTTACTTTGAGATAAATATCGATTGAGACGATAGGTGATGCTATGTACAATTACAACACAGTAATGTAAACACAAATATATAAGGTGCACGCGGGCGCTGCGTGCGGGGCACGCGGCACGCTAGTGATGGGATAGTGCCCTTCGCCGCCGCCACCGACTGTACATAACCGGCTCATATGAACAACCCTGACAATTAAGCCATGAATAACATACACACATACAAACAAAATAATGTATTCATTTGATCTTTAAAAACTATTTTATTAGTTACCTGTACGTAAATGTAGACGCGTAATACATAATGTTAACAAAAACTAATATTCTTTTAAACTAACTAAGGTTAATCTTATGCGTGAAGATGGTTCACAACAATAGTGAAAAGGCGCATTCGACACAACGACCTTATGTTCCGCAGTACCTTAACAATGAGCCCGTAAACTGGCCGTAATAGTTTATCTATGTCGCCGGACTTTAGTTAGATTGCCATTAAAGGCGTCTCATGTTTTTCAAAAATTTAATCTTGTTACAAGTGAACTTAGGACCTAGAACGTAGTAACTAAAAGTATAAAGTTTGTTTTGTAGTTATTTGTAAGTAGATTAAAATACTTTCAGTGTTTTAGGTTCTAAAATACACTAAATAGAATCTGTGTTAGATGTGAAACAGTTAATTACTAAACGTGATACGAATAGGTACATTGATCATCTGTGTACATTGTAAATTAAATAGGCTAATTGAATTTATAAATAAATATATATCGCAATTTGCTGTAAACAAACACATTAATAACCGGTATTAGTTAAATCATCATTATTAGTTAATTAAATATAAGGGAAAGTAATAGCGATGTTTATTTAACCTCTTACATCTTTGAATTCATTTGGGGTAAACATACATAGGAATTGTTATTCTCTTTAGATTATTAAGTCCCAAAGCCCATATTATCCTGTCACTGTGTATCCTAAAAAGTGCCACTAAAACTATACAGAAATATTTACTACATATTTTACTATAGTTAGAATAGAATCATAAACGTTGTACGTTCACCTTTTATGTTTATTTTATTGATGATATTAAATAAATAAAATAATCATAAATTTGCGCTCACGCCCGTCACCCAAAGTGGTAGGCAGAGATTATGGATTTCCTTTCGGCTCGATTCTGGCACACTTCTCTCGCTTCTTCTACATCCGCATACATACTCGTCCGGTACGGGTACTCCTTATATCGTCCTTCTGTAGTATGTCACTGATGGTTTTATTCCTTCATTATTTAATACTATTGAAATCTACCAAGCTACAGTTTTAATTTGCAACTGTTAGGACATTCATATTTTTATTTAATATCACCTTTAGAAGTCTCATGCGTCGACGGTAATAATAATTTCACATAGTAAACCGCACGCTATTTCTATAAGCTATCTCTTGAGAAACCTATCAAGCTCGCTTTCCAAACAACCTCAATACATTGACGCTTTCAATTGAACACATTACATACAATATGTAAAATATCAAACTATTTTTTTTAAATTTAATTAAAGCAGTCTATGGTACACAGATTTAATAAGCGAGAAGTCTGATACCTCGGTAATTTTTACAATCATGCTGCGAACCTTTTCCTTTATATAGAAGGACGATGGCAGTTTTACACTAAACTTTTAATACTAGACCATGTCTCCAACATATATTAAAAAATCCCACAGGAGGCATGCAACTAAACATTTTTAAATCTACTTTTAGGATCTTAAAATCACGCCATCTACATTTATGCTGTACGGAATCTTACTTTCCATTTGTTCCAATAATTATTTACTGACAAGCCACACTTTTATGGAACGGAGCAGTAAAATGTAATCTACTAATACTATATCGTATAATAATACTCCTAGTGTTGACAATGCGGTATAAGAAAAACAAGTATTTCTTTACAGGAGACTTACAACCAATTCGATATAAATAAATATACGCTCACGCCCGTAACCCAGAGGGGTAGGCAGAGATAATGGATTTCCAATTGGCGCGATCGTGGCACACCTCTCTCTCACTCTTATATCGCCCTTCTTTAATATGTTACTAATCTGATCGATATAAGTTCTCCTAGGACGTCCCCTACCAACGCTGCCACTAACATTTGCAACATAAATTTGTTTCGTTACTCTCCCTTATATTTTTGTGAGAAAGCGTAAAAAGCTGTAATTTTATAAAGAGAAATAACGCCAACAATCGAATAATAAAAGAAGCTGAGAAAAATACGGCGTAATATGTTTCATATACAGACACTTGCGGCTGTTCTTGAAATACAAACGTATTATCAAGATAGAGGTTATCATACTTTTATCCTGATATTATTTTCGTTTAATAAAATAATAATCCAATTCCATATTTTTTTTTTATAAAAGTACAACCACATATTTCTATTTATTAAAGAGGTTCGTTTATTTATAAATATCTTCTCGTAAGATTACTGATATAGCCCCTAACATAACACACTAGTCACACTACTTTATCAATGTCGATAGACCATAACAATTACCAAAATAGAAGCAAAACGCTTTATCTATCCAGATTAGAGACCTACGGGATCAGAATACAAATAATTATTTACTTTGGGTCCGAAGCACAAGGTGGAAATTACAATGGAGCTCGGAGTGCATAAAGTTGTTCAAATTGGACATTCTTTGTTACGGTCCCAGAATTGATGAATGGGACGCTGCGGGGTGCGTGGGCGCAGTACTCCAGAAGGCGAACAGGATATCGATCACTAAATTATTCATACGATGTAGACAAGTAAGGGTCGGCAACACGCCATTGATTACAACGTACAACAAGAAAAACATTTGTCCCAATCACTACGAAACACGATGTTCACAAACATGGACCGCTGTGCAATTTATAACACTGCTGTACAATTTATGGCACGACAAAATAGGGGAAAAGGCATTAATTTATTATGAAAGAAGGTGGCAAACGAGCATGCGGTTCACTTGATGTTAAGTGACCTCTACCTGTACGAATCCGCAACGAGCAAGTGAGCTGCATATGCGTTGCCTACCTTTAATGGACAGAGGAGATATCTACTGCGGGAACAACGTTATAAATAGAAATCAATACACACAAATGCCTCTATTGCTATATCCTTATAGCATAGCTAGCATTATGTCTTAAAATGACAAAATAAAATGATACTAATTAACTAAATAAATCCATCAAAAGTGTTGAACTTTAAGGTACTTTTAAATCTCTTTTTGTACTATATGTAACCTATAAACCTGAATATGGTACATGTCTGATATGAATTAATTAGTTTTTATAACAAACATTTAATTTGTTTAGTCACTACAATCATTAAATTCAATGAGTGCACGACTTTATAGAAAACTATGCAAGTCAGTATAAAAGCTGAGGCTAACAGGAACATTGCCTTTTATAGCTTGTCTAATATACACGGGGTCGGAGCTTTCTAATATGATTTATTATGTTAATCATCCGGTAATGAGTTTATTGGATATTAAAGTACAACGGTACTGGGAACCTGTACCTTTTAATAAGCTAGCAATAAAATGGGTCGAACAACGTTTATTTTTACAAAGTGAGAAATTACTATCACAGCCAAGCATAGTGTAAAATTAATTTCATCGTGATGCAGCTCTTAAGAAGTAATCTCGGCTTTATTATAGCTATAGGATTAAAAATAGCGTTATAAGGGAAAAGTGTGGCTTATAAGTGGATGTTGTGACTATAATTTATATAGTTTACCAAACGCCAAACATTTAATCAGCTAAACAAAACCACTAAAGTTAGAACGATGAATACAGATATCGTGCGACTTTGTTTGCATAATGCTCTGCTCAAACTGAAACATGCTCAAGTAATATCTCGGCGCACCAGAAATAAACTACACCAGGCGCCCGGCAATATCTCCACAGTAATAATACTTACTGATAACCAAACCAAACAACGAACGCAATTTAAAACCATGAAAGTATTACATATTTCGAAATAAGTGCGCCTTGTATTTGGTCCTAAAATATATTTTCGTAAACAGTTTTATTCAAGTTATTAAAATTAAAATTAACTTTAAAAAATTCAATTTAACGTGATAATGTCGAACCGTCGGTAATAGTGGAATAGAAGAATAAATCTACTTCTCTTCTCTTTCCCATCCCTTCCTGATAAGGAAAAGAGGATTTGTCGGGGAAGGGAATGAAAGGAGAGGAAAAGAAAATATCCTTTTTTCTGTTTAGTTTTGTTCCCCTCTTCTGTACATTTAAGGCAGGCAACGCATCTGTAACTCATTGCCTAGTTACTGTGAAGTGGTCACTTGATATCGGAATGAACCGCTTGCTCGTTTGCCACCTTCTTCTATAAAAATAACTGATCAACAAATACATTTTTATGGAAGAAGATGGCAAACAAGCTAACGGTTCACCTTATGTTAAGTGACCGCTACCCATAGGCATCCAACAAGCAAATGAGTTGCAGATGTGTTGCCTACCTTTAATAAACAGAAAAATATATTTATTGGTCTTCTGTGAGGTCGTGGTATTTCACTGTTCGAGCCGGCACATTCGTGCAACAGATGTTTTTGCGGGCTCTACTTCAAAACATATGTATGCGTAGATGTATGAATTTAAAAAAAATTGTGGAAATCTTGTGTATGGTTTTTACCTTTACATTCCCATAGAAATAATCACAAGATACATTACGTGCTTAGAGTAACCACTATAATTGAACACCGCGTTCAGTAAAGTAGACATAATGTAGCTCGTAGCACGACGGAATTAATTGTAAGTGAGCTAACATCTGTCTGCCAGGTAAGTAAATCGCATAATATATTGCTCTTTGTGCCGAGTGTTCGTGGAAAACAAGACCAGCGTAATTCGAACACGCGATGCAAATTGAGTGAAAAGCAAAGCCGCTGGGCGCGAGCTAGCGTGGCAAGGAGTAAACGGCGGAGTCGGAATGCGCCAGTCGCCGGGAACCGGTCGTAGTACAGTGTTATTGCCACCTACCTCTATATATTACAATCAATGGCCCTTTTGAAATTGACCGACTCGAATCAAGGGGCTAATTCTAAAAATTACGACCAAAATTTTAAGATTAAACGTCCGGTAACATATATCTTTGGAAAATATGAAATAAACTAACTGTGCCCCGCGATTTCACCCAACCTGCAATTTTACTAAAACATAATGATATTACCTACTTAACCTCATCATCATCTCCTTGCCCTTTTCCCGCGTATGTGGGGGTCAACCCCAACAGTATGGCCGTAGACCAGTTAAATTGATATAATTTTTTATTTATAAACCTATTGAGATAGAACACTAAATGTTGAGTGAAGCTTACCACAATAGATTAGTGAAAACCGCACCCAAATTGGTTAAGCCGTTTCTGAGATTAGCGATAACAAACGCACAGACAAACAGACAAAATTTTTAATAATCATTGATTTGGGTTTTATTTCGTTTATGAAGGCCCCCAATAATAGTTTTTCTCAAACATCTTCCAAATACAGACAGCGATCAGTTACATTTTTATTATATGTATAGATGTAAAAAAGAAACCTAGTTGACAATTTTAATTGCATATTATATAATTATAATTTGAACGATCTAAAATAATTTTATGAAACAAAAATGGCTTTTAATTAAAATATAAAAAAGCTATATGTGCATATGTTTTATAACCGGGCTTCAGGACTTTAAAGATTGTATGTATTAGAACTAAAACTCTCACGGTTCGTTTGAAACTTAATTTGATTTTAAGAGTTGTAAACATTATCCCCAACGCACTCGAGCAATTCATATCGAAAATATCGTCAGATCATTCTATCAGCAGACACCAATCGTCTTGAAAATATTTTTATGCCATCAAAAATGCATCTTCGTTGAGTTACAAACAATCTAACAATTAAAATAAATTGCAATTAAATATTTCATTAGCAATAAACATTGAAAGCAGATTGGTTCAAAATCAGAATTATACCGGTTCATATCTATAGTCAATAGCCATAGCGGATAAATGAGAGCTGGTCGGGCACATGTCCTCCGGATGGGGCCGCGGAACCGCGACTTATGTGCCACGACCGGCTTATGTAATCTTAGGTCGAGTCGATAAACGACGTTGTCCACGATTTATGCGACTCTGGTACCTTCTCACGATTTTACTATCGAACCGATGGGAAAACCGTCGAGCTCACTGCGATGTTAGCATACAACTTATAATATTATGGGAAGCACTATTGACAAAGCAAGAGCAAATTAAACGTAGATGTATAAATTTTATAAAAACAATCCTTGAACTTGAAATTTCTTGTGTCTAGACTAAATAAATTGGTTTAATCAAGCACATTCCTTATTTATCAGTTGCTTAATAATAGGTATGATAATGTTTCATATCTGTTTACTGGATACGACTCAGAGACTATTCAAAATGTATATTAATACATTATTTTTACTAATACCAAACACTTTAGGTGCCTGAATCACCAATGCGATTGCCGTAGATAGCTGTACTTTTCACCTCATTTATAAATTTATTATTTACACGAAAATTTGTCATGTCGTTGAGAATTTAACCGTATCATTTGCTCATATTACAAATATTAGATAATAACTATATATTTACTTATCCTAGTAACGTGTCACTGACCAATAGGCGACACCTAACCGCAGGCTTTCACGTAAAACATTTGGTAACATTAGGTGTAATAAAGTTTCAAAGAAACTGACAATTTATATTATTGACGACTCTAATACTTCTCTAATATCAGTTACATTACTTAAAGATATCCTGTCGTGTAGTGAAGTTCTTGGTTCATCGCAAGGGGAGATGGCTCCGGAATCTCGGGGAGCTCGGGGGACTCGTTGTGCTAAGTCAAAGTATGATCTACGAGAGACAAAGCCAACCATACAATTGCGCTATG
Source organism: Papilio glaucus (assembly GCA_000931545.1). NCBI lineage: Eukaryota > Metazoa > Arthropoda > Insecta > Lepidoptera > Papilionidae > Papilio > Papilio glaucus. The sequence continues at coordinate 160,687 of JWHW01024421.1, forward strand.
TTGCCATTCTCCTGGTAACTGTTACAATAAGTTACGCTAGTCTTGCGCTCGATTACCAACCAACGCAATATTTGAGTCAGGTCTATCAAACACCAAATGATTACTTTCGAGTATGGACGAGTCCGGGTCTAAGGACAGTGTCAGCTTTAGTCACATTTGGGTCCCAACCAGAGGGCAGAGACCGACTGATCTCTTTTCACTAGTGTTAGGGTAAAAAATAACGTTAATTTACATTTATTTCTTTCTGCCTACCCCTCTGGGTGACGGGCGTGAGCGCATATTTATTTTATTTATTTATTTCTTTCACGCAAGTAACGTTACGAATTACGCAAGTCTGATGTAAATGCTACAAAATGAACGTTCCATAAAAAATTTATGTACGTCCGCTGATCTCGTCAATATAAAGTTTGACTTTGGCCACCGGCCGAATCGATTGCTACAGAAATAGTGACTGTAATCTGTAAAGCGCATGATTCCGACGTCACACACTACACATTGTCTTTGAACGAGATTATTTGAATGCCACAATGAGGGTATGAATAGTTTTACTCTATAAATATTTATACATACTATGATACTATTAATATATATCTATCACGTACATATATATACCTCTTGCTTATATACATTTGTTTGATAAAATGTGGACATGAAGGACTAGCCATGTATTGGCCAGATGTAAGTTCTTATGCAAATATACCTTCAAAGATATTTGCACTTTCATTTACTCGTTATACTGAATCCTAACTAACATTATATATGTATTTGTTTATTACGCTTAACGACTCATCCGATCATCACGTAATTTTCACTCATATCGTCAAGTGTATGGGAAAATACAGAGGATACCCATCATCCCAAAATGGAAACTGTTCCCGAAGATAAAATTAATTTAGAATGGTTTTGAATTTTGAAAGTATTAAAGGAGACGCGACGACGCGAACACAAGCGCGGGTGATAGCTAGTATAAATATAATAATATCTATTCCTGGTAGAGCCCGCAACAACAACATCTGTTAAACGAATAGGCCGGCTCGAACGGTGAAATACCATCTCCTAACAGAAGATAGGCGTGAAGTTGAAGTATTTTATGCTTCTGTGTTTCGTTTGACGACTGAGGTGCTGGAAGCCCGATGTTAGTTCTCTTCCCCTTCCCGTACTTTCCTACAATGGGTGAGAAGGGGAAAAGGCCAATCCTTTTCCGGGGAGAAGAGAGAGAGAACGGAGGAGGTAATGAATAGGAAAGTTCCTTAAAGGCAGTCATAGCTTCTGCAACTCATTTGCTTGTTACGGATGCCTATGGGTAGCGATCACTTAGCACCAGAAGAACAGAATGGTCGTTTGCGTCAGGAACAAAAACTTAAATTAATCGCCATAAAATACGTTAAATTAGTTTTATTTATTACCGAAAGTGGTTTCTACAGACGAATTAATCCCAGAGGCCTCGGACGCCTAGTGGGTCCGAGGTTGATCCCGTGGACTGGGACTCCGAGACAAAACGATCTAAGCCCAAATGCATCTCAATAGTACTTGAATCGTCAGCAGGTTTTCCTTTCTTTCTTGGTAACCCTCGACCGTCCAAAAAACAAACATTTGTAATGTTTATTAAACAACAAACCAATTTTTAGCGTACCAAGGATCTACGAAATAACAGCTAAATAAATACTCTATCAACTATGGTTCTGTATTAGATAGTAAATCGGAAGAGGATGTTTTAATCAATTTATATTGCTTTCCAATTTTTATATTTTATAATTTATATGTACATTAGAAACAGCCATTAGCCGTAAAATATGACGTAAATTATTTTTACATAATGTTATGCTTTTAATTATATTCCGTCCGGCCTCTGCCAAGTCCGTGTATGCGTGGCGTGTACACACCTCCATACTATGAATACGACAACACGTTTGGACTATTCTTAAACGGAAGTCTTGTAATTTGACACTGACAATGGTAGCTTATTATTTGTTTGCTTACACTATAAATATATTTTTAAATATTTATTTACTATACAATAATACATAAAGATAGGTACATATGTTAATACAAGAATATGATTCTGTACACATCGTAGCCATATAATACAACATTTAGTCAAAATCCAATCTAAAGTAAAATCAAGAGAGCAAAATTATAAGGCTTTACACATTTGACAATTCACCGGATCTTAAACGACTCTTTTGACCTAGAAACACGTTTTTTGCATAACTATATTGATATTTTCATGCATATTTAATCTATTATTCTGCGAAGATATTTTCCATTGAAAGTATATTATGTCTTTGCGGCCTTGGATTACCATACCTCATTGTCTTTGTGACATATTTCTTAGAGATCCAAGAATCTTCTGATATTTTGCTTCATCGCAAAGCACGTCATCATTGTGATCATTACGCGTTTATGATAGGTTATGTAGGTATAAATTTATATCTGTACACGATGTTTTAATAAAAGCGTTAAAGTCTATGAAGGCAACGACTATTTTTTTACATAGTAGCAAAACAAATGCTCCAACCTCTGTCTATCTATAAATAATTTTCTAAATGATACCCTTAAATAAACTGAACAAATTTCCCGCGGCGCCGCACGGGTTAATGACCTTGTTATTGGTCGGCGCGCATCGCGACCTTCGGCGACACTGGCGGAAAATAGCGAGAAAATGTATTCTTCAATACGTATATTGCGCACTCGCATACGAATAAACTCTTCAAAGTTACATAAATTGCAGAATTGGCAAAAACAAAAGGGTTACTAAGTAAATTTTAAATGTACCAATATGTTAGTTATTTTGTCACTTTACAAACATGTTAAGAAAGTAGACAACTAAATTGATTTAATAAATCGTCGTCGATCGTCGATCCTCGATTGGACCAAAAGATTCTAACTAACAGTAGTAGAGCCCGCATCAAAATATTCTGTTGCACGAATAGCCCGACTCGACCGGTGAAATACCGTCACAAGACAGGCATAAAGTAGAAGTTTTTTGCGTTTCTTCTGAAGAGTCGAGCCGGAGGCCTAGTTCTTGTCTTATCCTTTTCTAATAAGGAAAGGATGGTATGGCGAAGAGAATTTCACGGGGGATTTGGATAGGAAAAGGGAAAAAAGCAGGTGAAAGACTAGCTCGTTTGCTACCTTGTTCCATAAAAGAAAAACGACTGAACAAAGAATTATAAACTGATCAGGACGTAAAACCAAATACTATTATTACATTAGGTGTAAAAATTTAATAAGTGTTCACTTCACGTTTACTCACAACAGCTTACCTCATTATCACAAAAGATAAGGAACATAAATATTTTTATCGACTTGTTATTTTCTACTTGTGAGTAATTAATATAAATTTCTTAATTATCTATTAAGAAATTTATATTAACAGTAGCTAAGCCGGCAAACTTCGTTCTGCCTTAAAATTAATTTATTTTATGTTACCTTATTAACTGGTATTAATTTTGTAGTGATTGCTGGATAACGTAACATACTACTGATTTTCTTGGTATATTTCTTTTCGTGATTTTTTTATTAGCGATTCTGCTATTCGGAGTAGAGACTAATGTAACGAAACAAAGATAAAAAACTATGCAGGACTATTTTAAAGTTGCTTTAGGCGTATATATTTTGATTAATTAAAAAAAAATATAAGAACTCGCTTTCGGGAAATAGCATTTACGATATGCCTATGGTATTAATGTTAAAAATAATTATTAGTTATTTTGTTACTTTACTGTGACATAACAGTCATATTTTGCTACTTTTACTGTGTTACTAATCGAAATGGTATCCCGTCGCATCAAAGCGGGAGCCCACAGGAGCAGGAGCGGCGCAGCGTGACGGTCACGCACCGTGACGCCTTCAAACACTTACATTTCATTCATATCTACGCCTACCCGCACCGTGGACTATTTATATAGACTACGACTCATAGTATCACTTTTAGTCGGACACGAAACCTTGAAGCGTATCTTATACGTTTACCTGCTAATAGCGATTTCAACTTACAACGTTTTTCATTATTCATCAAAAATAATTTTACCAGAACCTAATAGCAGCGCCACCTACGGTCCAATTGTGAATTTGCAATCCCAGAACCCACTCAAAAACACACAAAATCGATCCAACAGTTAAGAAGTTCAGTAATACGTAAAGAAAAATCATAAATATATTTATAGACTAGTGATCCGCCCCGGCTTCGCCCCGGTACCCGTTTCGAAATCCATAGGGAACATACATATGCACAACTCGCCTTTTATATACGTAAATATGCACCTGTAAAAAACAAAAAATATATTTCCCGCGGGAACCGTACATTTTTCCGGGATAAAAAGTAGCCAGTGTTCTATTCCAGACTATAATCTATGCCTGTGCTAAATCTCATCAAGATCCTTTCAAGCGATTTTGCGTAAAAGGGTAACAAACAGCCATATATACAAACTTCCGCATTTATAATATGTTTAGATATTTATTTATTTACGATTTATTTCATGAAAAATGAAATTTGTATGGTAGGTATGCCCGTGTATATCATTAACTTTTTCGTTCATGTCGTGAGAATTGGCAGGGACTGCAAAAATATTATATTAATAGCAGAATTTTATGTGGAATATGCCCGACCGCAAAAATTTATATTGGCAACGGGCATCTGTATAAATAAACACAAGAATCTTTTGGTATTGTTATTTTAGTTCTGTCTAAATCTAGTCTTACTACTTTAAATAAGAGATGCGAAGATTTGGAATATATGTTCAACTACTGGCCAGCCGGGTTAAGATTGTATGCAATACAATATAATTTGTAAAAATACATCTAAATTAATGAAATAGTAATAGATAAGAATAACCCTAATTTCCTCTGAGTCTAGGTTCCAGAATTCCTTTTGATGACCTAAAAGGTTTCCAGCCTCATCCGAGCATAATCTATTGGAGGATATTAAAGGAGACAGTTTTTTTTGTTTGGAATTTAGGCCCGCGTTTTTAACGTTGTTTTCTTCAACTAGAATTAAAAACAATGTCAAATTAATACATTTTGTTCCAGCCACAAACATTTCAATTACAATATCCGATTTAATTATTTATATAAGATTGAATACCACTACCGTAACACGAAAGCCCCGTTAAGTGCACCACGATACTTATTAAATTTAAATGTAAAGCAGTTTCACCTCCAAAGACATCCAGATGTCTGGAACCGGTCGTGTGGATGCAAGGCATAAGTATATTCAAATACAAGCTTTATAAGGACAATTACTTAGAGCAAAGGCACTATCACCAAGTGGAGTACAGCCTCTGCTAAATAAATTAATTAACTCCGACCGTATTCGTAATTAGTCTCCGGTACACACAGACGAACAACTTTTTAAATTAATTTGCATTTAACTGATATAGTAAATCAAGATTACTAGACAAGGTTCCGCAACGCAAGTTAGAAACATTAGATGATAAAATTATATAAGTACATAAGTAAGTACATAAAAAAAGTATTTACGATTATGGTTACAAGTCCGTTAATCATCTTCCATTCATCAACCCCTCAAATTTCAGTCTTTATATGTAAGTACCACATACACTGGACACAGGAGGGCACTGTAGTCTAAACTGCTTGACCGATATTCAAGAGTGAGGTGTCATTCGATTCATAATACTTCCCGGAGTGTGATAGGTAATATGATGTGATGAAAATGATAATCACATAATCAGTCAAGGTTTTTTGTTTTTTTTTAATTAACTTGTTCTTCTATTTTCCCCTAATTATTCGATGGGTGGTTCCAGATGTCGATGAGTTCCAGTGGTCACATAACATTATGTAAACAAATACTTTTTGCCAACTTCGAAAATGCAAAAGACTTTCTCTCTCATTTCCTTCGCGTCTCAGTTTAGTGTTTAAGTGATTGCTATAATTATTTGTGTACGTGACTGGATAAATGTTTTCATCGTAGCTATCATCAAAAGAAGATATCTACCTATAATTTGGTTTACTTCTCCACTGTCAATAATAACGGTGAGTAATATGATAAGCGAGGCATAGACGAGGGCAGAGGTTGGTACCTATTGCCCGCAAGGCGAGACAGATGCAAGTTTACGATCATCGTATTTGTGTACGCTACCAATAAACAACGCGCTATCTTAGATCACGTGGAACTAATGCCAGTGATCATGTTAGTCCTGGAAAAAGGCGCCAGATATGCATTGCATAACAAGTTAATGATTCGTTGTGACTAAAAATACTTATAAGCAACAGTTAATTTAAAAGAAAACAAGTCTGACTGGTCGTATCCCTATGACCCTCGGGGGAAGAATATTATCATTCACACTTTAAAATCGGCTAAGCCGTTTAGGCGTAAGAAGGTCACAATGGAATGGACATGTGTACAGTCAGAGTAAGAAAACCTTCGTCAGTTATCAGATTCATTCCTTTATCAAGTCGTAAACTCTTAGTACCTTTTGAAACTAAAGCACTAAGCATACAACTGCATATAAAATTATACTTACTTAATATACTAACAAGATTCAAAATAGTAAACACTACTAGTCAATATGAAGTACGAATCAAATATGTTCTATTTAATTGTCAGCCTGTGTCAGTGTCCCTGGTGCAAACAAATGTCGACTTTAAGGTGACGAACCTTTTTTTACCCCGACTATATATACATAAATACCCGCGAAAAACATTACCCTACTGTTAGTCTGGCGAAGAAACTCGCCGCACTCACAAAGAATATCTTAGGTACGTTTTATAACATAAATGTAAATGTAAGCTATCAGCAATCTTAAGGTTGTTAACTGATTAAAGACTTCTTTCCAATAAATGAACCAGAGGAGTCCTTTTGAGAAACCTCGGCTAGGTTCGTTATCCTTAATAATACCGATTATAAAAAAATACAAAATGAAGATTTATGTTGTGAAAGTAAGTCGATAAACGGAACGCATCAGTTCATCAACAAATCGGTGAAATTTTAAAGAAGGGCAATATTTGTACACTAAGAGTATCCCACAACCAATAATATGAAATAGTTCAGTGTGTTTATCGCTAATCACACATGTGTACATTAAGGTATGCAATAATATGAAACTATAAATTGCAACATAAATATACAATATAGATAAAAACACATATAAACATATGAATGTATAAACATCCGTATCTATTCAGTAATATTATTCCTTTACATTAAAATTTCTTCAATACATGTAAGTAGATATAAATAAATGTAGAATAATAATAATAAATCCGCCATATAGTATGTTCTCCCACTGCAGGCCTCCTCTCCGATAGAGGCCTCCTCGCCGTAATCCAGTACGCTGGCCCAGTGCGGGTTGGTAGATACGACATGTCTTCGAATTTGGTGGTTCTAAGACATGCCGTTTTCTTCACGATGTTTTCCTTCACCGTTTTTGGAGCAGTGGTGATGAAATAAATCACACAAAGTAATGCACCTGCCTGGGTTCGAACGCGAGACCTAGAGTACGTAAGTCGGGGCCCTATGCCACTGGGTTACCACTGCTCATTAACATTTGTATTTTAGTAAGTTTATTTTTCAAAGATTATTTGAAATTTTAAATAATGAGTATTATTTGCTTTATGGTTATTTTATATAATTTTTTAAAATATTTTAGTACTTTTATATAAACACCTTTAAATAGTCCTACGAATAAATATTATTTTTATGAACTCGAGAGTACTTTTTAAATATGTTAAGCATACTCCCCACATTTTGGGGTATTGATGTTCCATTTCTGCGCATACCATTCCCACATCAATATTTTTACTTT
>JWHW01024421.1:169069-184418 GCA_000931545.1 Papilio glaucus
TTCTTCACGATGTTTTCCTTCACCGTTTTTGGAGCAGTGGTGATGAAATAAATTACACAAATTTATGCGCCTGCCTGGGTTCGAACGCGAGACCTAGAGTCCGTAAGTCGGGGCCCTAAGCCACTGGGTTAGCACTGCTCATTAACATTTGAATTTTAGTAAGTATATTTTTCAAAGATTATTTGAAATTTTAAATAATGAGTATTATTTGCTTTATGGTTATTTTATATAATTTTTTTAAATATTTTAGTACTTTTATATAAACACCTTTAAATAGTGCTACGAATAAATATTATTTTTATGAACTCGAGAGTACTTTTTAAATATGTTAAGTATACTCCCCACATTTTGGGGTATTGATGTTCCATTTCCGCGCATACCATTCCCACATCAATATTTTTACTTTTAATGTATAATATAATGTATATTATATCTTAAACAATCGATATATTTTAAAAATTGATATTTTTATGCTTCGCTAAATTCGCAACACTTATTATTATTTGGCGTTACGTAGGTTAACTAGAAAGAGGAGAATACTTTTTGCAACCCCAATAAATGAAAGCTCGGGATTTGTGCTTTTAGTGTGCTGTGGTCGTCATGGAGATTTTTTAAACATAGTTACTGCACAATTCAAGAAAAAACCGGTGAGAATCAGTATTATTTGTATGTACATTAGCGCTGATACTAACCGGTTTTTCTTGCGTTTTGTAGAGAAGCAGACAACATTCTCTTGAGACGGTAAATTTATATATAAAATGGTTTTACGTTTCTGTTTTATACCTAACATTACTGACATAGAGTAAAGATTTAAAGTCATTGGTCTTTGTAACCTAAACCTAAACCCTTCTTATTTCAGTGGTAGAGCCCGCAACAACATCTGTTGCACGAATGAGCAGGCTCGATTGGTGAAATACCGCCTCACAGAAAACAGGCGTAATCATGGGTGAGGTGCCGGAGCCCTGATTTCAATTTTTTTTTTCCCATCCTTTCCTAGGAAAGGATAAGAAAGTAACGAGGATAGGACCAGGACGGGGCGGGGATGTCTATCCTCTGTCCATTAAAGGTAAGCAATGCATCTGCGACTCATTTGTTTGTTTCGAGGATGGGTAGCAGTCTCTTATGATCAGATGATCCGCTTTCTCGTTTGCCACCTTGTTCCATAAAAAAAAATCCTCAAACATAGCAAGTGACCACAACGACCTTGAACATCGTGTGTTCAGGGCTCTCGTGATCACGGCACGTAGGACTATCGGGCACAGGCATTTTTTCATAAAATGTAAACCAATATGCATATATACCCAAATTTTCAATGTGCAAGTTATTCACGATATTTTCCATCAAAAAGCATTTGATTAAACTAAATATATAAAATAAGAAACTGCTGACTGATATATCAACGCACAGCCCACACTACTGGGCCTAGGGACTTGAAATTTTGCACAGATATCTCTATTACGTAGGCAAGTACTAAAAATGGCTTTGGAATTCTAAGTCCTCTAAGTCGCCTAAATGAGAATTTGCATGGAGAAATATTTGTACCCCAATCCCATCGGTTAAAATAAATGACACGGCAAATGAAGAACAGAGTCAGAACTAAAACTTGGAAATAATAATTTCCTAGGAGCTAATCAACAAGGAACCAACTAAGCTCATCGTGAATTGTGACTTAAAGTTACCACGGCCCACACTAAGTCAACATATACGACTTCCGTATGTGATTTAATTAAAATGGCAATAAAAATTGAGCGCATAATTAAAAAAATAAAGAGTTCTTAATGATCACAATAAAAATTTATAGTCTGTAGTCACCGGGATAAGGGTATAAAAATATGATACAAGTAAAGGAATATTCCGATAGTGGTAATAAATCAGCTCAGTAAGTAAACGTCCTATATAGATTGGCGCGCCGATGTGTTCCGTGCGAGATGTTAAATAACATACACACAACTAATTAATGTTCATTTATATTATTCTTATGTGAAGAATATAAATAATTTGCTTACCTCAAATACATAACATGAAAAAGCGTTCACTTCTTGAAATCTTTATTTATTTTTGTATACTTGATATGATATCTATCGGGGTATAAGGTTAGCTACCGCTACTTACTTCCTTGACTTATTTCCTGAATTTTTGGGATTTTTTTTGAAATTTACTCCTTAAGAATCGACCTTCATATAAAAGTCCGGTGTATAATAATTTATGAGGAGTAAAAGCAAACTGTACGTTACACGAAAAACGTTTCCATACATCGTGTTGGCTTAGTTGTCAAAGTGACAGCTGGTTTTGGCATAGAATAAATTACGGACATAATCATTGCAACAATATGACTTGTTCATTTACCCTCATATATGTATTTTATAATCGTTCGTAAGGAGTTCGTAGGTTAGTTTGTAAGGAGTAAACTCCAGTCGTGCGTCGGAGAGGACACACATTTATTTTTATTAAATAATTTTATTCTCTATATTTTAATTGTTGACAAATTTTGATTTAATAATTTACCATTCACCATACCACGTTAATAAATATTTTGTGTAAAAAATAATATTATAATTTTCCCTTTATAAAACAAAATTAATACCGTACATTATTAGCAAATAGTAAATTAATTTATCCACCATTAATTTAATGATAAATTAAAATAAATAAACATAATAAATTACCTGACCGCAATAAATCGTTATGAAATCCCCACAAAAAATAGCCATATTTAAAAATAATTAAACAAACTCACCCTTAAATCCATTTAATGAGTGCACACAACAAACACGTCGCAAAGCACAATTTCTATACAGTGCCTCACGTAACGTTATCAACGTGTCTTAGAACTAGCGCGTTCGTCGACGGGTGCGGAGCGTGACACGAGATGGGGGCCAACTGATCACCGATGTGTCCGAATGATCACTGAGGAAAGTGCACTCAATGCAACTGTGGCACTCGCCTATTGTAAGCATCCATTATCGATCGTTATTTATTGAATGTCTAGTCTTATGAAATGTATTTATAATTAACGATAAAGAACGTTATAACAAAGAAAATTTACGTCCTTGGGCAAACAGACATTGTAATCTCCACCCCCGTGCCGTTTCAATAAAATGTTTTGAATATCAAAACGAGGCAAATGAGAGAGTAGCTGAGGTTTATTATATGACGACTTTTCTTGCAGCCGTTGTTAAAACCTTTCTACCTAATGAAATCAAGATGGTAGGTTAAAATTTTAACATAAAGCTAGCGGTTCAACAAGCCCAACGAAGAAATACACTTCTATAATTTAATTAATATCATCACATAACTTCAGCCAACGTTAATAGGGTCCAAAGTACGAAATATATGTACGTGGGCCCATGTCCATATTCTACTTAAATAATCTATCCCGTTTCTTTCTCGACATATTCGTTTAGAGGTTTTATTTATTTAGATTTTTTATAACCCCCACAAGATATGTAATCTTTTATATTATCCATTTACCATATGCTAAGTATGGAGTAGACGTGTCACTGACACATTCCGTTGACAAAATGTCATACACTTTTATCAAATACATAAGATCAATGAATGGTATACTTTAAATACATCTAATTCTGAACATAACAGATATTACAGTAGGACTTTCGACGCTTATCGTCAAAGGGGTTAATGAATTTCTCGTGGAAAATAACCGCCAGCATTTGTTTGTAGCGAATAAAACAATGTCACGCTTAATCTATAAATAAGAGGTCCCGCGAATACTGGCCGGCGCACGGGAGCAGCGGGCGCGGGGGCGGGTGCGAGGGCGGATGCGAAAAATTGGCACGCTCATATAAAAGTTTACATGCATCTAAAATTGACCGACACCAAACGACGTGCACCGCAGCCAGGCTCTTGTAAACAAAATCTGGAAATTACATACATTCAGAGTGAATAATATTATTCCCGAACACCTAATACCACAAGTTTCTTGGCGAAAACTTGATAACTTTACTCAATTTACTACGTGTGTGACAACTACGATTTTTGTTGTTAAAAACAATTTTAATGATCTTTCGTTCCACAAAATTTACAGACCTTCTGTATCCCACCCATCATAATCATTTAATGTAAATCTCCTAGCTCTGACGCCCGCAACCCACAAGGGTAGGCAGAGATTACGGAATTCTATTAAGCACGGTCCTGGCACACCACTCTAGCTTCTTTATAAAATAAAACGAGTAGTATATAACCGTAAAATGTTTGATAAATATTTATTTAATGCATCACACACATCAATTAAAACAGTACAGTCTAGGCTAAAAAAGTTAATCTTAAATAAGTCTGCAAAATCACGTAGCGTGTAAAGCCCTTTGGTCGGCGGCATACGACCTTTGCCGGAAACTCAAACTGAATGAAAAACTGATGATGTGTAAAATCCTAGGAACTTTAATATTATAAATGAATATTATAAGATTCTTTATTTGTTTCGTTCGTTTCCACAAAAATAACTAAATTTAAGAACATCAACGAGAGAGAAGCCACATGTAAAAGCTAGGTCATGTATAAATCTTGGAAGCGAAAGAACTTTAGACAATACCGTTTGTAGTATGATGGATAAGACGAGTTTATATGTGTATTTATGACTCTGACCTGTATTTCTTATCTAAGGAAGGCAAACATTGTAATAAATATTATACGACCTCTTATTCCTTTCTTCAAGATATAAAGCAGTATAATCAAAATAATTAAATGGCCGACTTACAATCTAAAATTCTAGTTTGCCCCAACCAATTTGTACCAAAAAAGTATACGTTTTAATTTTTAGGTTTCTTATTCCACCTTAAAATTTAAAATCAAGTACCTAATCAACACCACCGCTATAAGTTATTTCTTGTCACATTTGATTTGATTGATATTCTCGATACAGCTACTGAGGACATCACATCCTGATTATTTTATAGAAGAAGGTGGCGAGCTACTAACGAGTTGCAGATGCGTTGCCTATCTTTAATGAACAGGGGACAGAAAAGAGGACCTTTTCCTATTTATCCCCTCCCCTGGCAAATCCTCTTCCTCTTCACAACATTTCCTTATGAGAAATGGATGGGAAGGAAAAGACGACTAGAATTACACCTCCGGTACCTCACTCATCACAGAATACTTCTACTTCACGTCTTACTTCTGTGAGGTCGTAATATACCACCGGTCGATCCGGCCCATTTGAGTTTTATCACTATAAATTCTAAGTACACTATATAACACTTGTAAATTTCAGCTTTTTATCAACATTCACACTGAAGCTATGACAGTTCGAAAATAGGACGAAACACCTCGAGAAAAAGAAGGTGGTAGTGTCCTGTGCGGCAGAAAATACTTAATACATTTTAAAACAATATATTCTTCACTAGCTTAAAATATTTTTTGTTGCAGGAAAAGATCGTGCCACTACGTCTACGATAGAACTTTCATACCGAACACAATTGTAACAATTACAACATACTTAATATAAATAAAGACCTTGGCATAAGTACTGACAGAATTGGCAAAGCATTCTGCCAGTCGACACCGAGGTGTGTGGTCAACCACACCTCCCCGCCTACACACACACGTACACCTGCGATCAGCGTCACATGATATGGCCTGATTGTCTATTGCGCTAGTAAAATGCACATAATGAAAATTGTGATTGCTCATTCATTGTCAGCCAAGAGTCGTCCATAGCTTGGCGCGACCTCCTCCATGAATCACCACACAGATTGGTCCCTTGCAGCCCTCGTTTAGTAGACTTACCTTGACCAGATCGTCAAGAGGTCTACCCACGTTGCGTCGTTCTATACATGACCGCCATTCTAGAAACTTTTGACCCCATCTCTCCTTGCTTGCAGTGAATAAAAACTAAAATATTGTACAAATACTAAGGCCCAGACTGTTTTATATTACTACCTATAATACATACCCGATCTTTCATATGCTTATGTTTTCTCGGATTAACTTATATCGATCGGATTAGTGGCTTACTAAAAAGGGGCGATAGAAGGAACACCCATAGCCGACGAGCTTGTATTCATAGATGTATGAAAGCAGAAGAAGCGAGAGAGTTGTGCCGCTCCAAATGGAAATCCATGGTATCTGCTTATCCCTCGAGGTTACGGGCGTGAGCGCATATTTATTTGTACTTGATGTACATTATAAATACATATATCGAACATTTATATATAAACTAGGTATATGTTTGCATTATATTTTAGTAAATCGATATTGATATTTTTTTCATCATTTAGAAGATACATTATCTGAGTAACGTACGCTATTTTCGTCATTATCAACGTGCAAAATTAAAATTAAACCCAGCGACACCGGGCATGACCAGTATGAGATATTCACGTCCAATGTCACCCTAGAAACCCAAAAACCTGCTGCTGTACTTTTGGAATTATTTTTTAATCAACATCACAAATTAATAATACCCAAAAAATCATTACTATATTGTGACATTGATATTCATGCCTTGTAACCCAAAATATTTATATGGAAACTCATTGGCATAAAGTAGCTTGATATATTATAAATATCATTATATTATAATGTCTTAATTAAATAATAGTTGATTATGAATGTTGTCATTACCCGAGTACACGCAATAGTGTCGGAATCTTTTATTGTACTTTCGAATAGTTTACACGGAGCATATAACTGACGTATCGTCCAAGTTATCTCTAGTGGAAACACACACACGATACTGTTTGTTCACGTATCGCTAAATCATGACCTTTCACAATGCGGGGCGTATGCTGGTCATTTAACAAAGAAATAAATTACGTTTTAGACAATACTACAATATATAATAAAACTAATAAAATTAATAAGACTTAAGTCATATATGACAAACATTTGTATATTTTACCTACCCATTAAAATATAGTGGTTTTGCTGCAATTTCATACTATAATTGTAGAGTAAAATAAAACACATTCAGATTTTTTTTTTCTGTAAGTGTTTGGAGACCAAATTACCATTTCACTATCGCGTCCTTTTACTTTTGTTACCTACTCTCTACTCTTTCTCTTATAAAAATTATCTTTAACGATTACGTAAATAGATTATGGTTTTGTACACTAACATTTTATAATTAGTCTCTAGAAAGTAAAACAATGTAGACCAATCACTTTCGTGCACAAATCGAATGATATTTATATTAATTTTAATACCACTGAGTATTGATAATGTAACGACGAGTAAAGCAAATATTTTGAAATGGAAAATAACCCGATTATAACACGTACTGTACTTTATTTTGTATCACTACTTAATTTAATTTAATCTAATTTGATTTAAAACAAAATATATTATGACAACTGAGCATGAAATAACTTAGTCTTCAGGGGCTATGATTGCTAATGTCAACACATATAAATGCGGTTATTTTTTCCATGGAAGAAGGTCACAAATAAACAAGCGATTCAACTGATGTTAAGTTATCACTCAGTTATTCACTACCCATAGACATCCGCTATACGCAAATGCGTTGCCTACCTTTAATGGACAGAGGAGGAGAGGTGTACAGATAGTATATTGCCTTTTTCTATTCATCCCCCTTCCGTCCAATCTTCTTCTCCTTCCCATCCTACCCTTATTAGGAAAGGAAGGAAGGGGACTGAAATTAGGCCTCACACTCATCCGTAGAAACGCAGAAGCATACTTCTGCTTCATTCCTTACTTCTATGAGGTCGTTGTATTTCACTGGTCGAGCCGGCCCATTCGTGCAACGGATTTTGTTGTTGCAGGCTCTACCAAAAAACGTTAAAATTAATATCCGTTACAAATAAGTAAAATTATTAAAATTTGAAGATATTATCTTAAATTAAATTAAATTAAGTAGTGATTCAAAATAAAGTACAGGACGTGTTATAATCGGGTTATTAACGGACTTCAAAAAGGAGGAGGTTATTTTCCATTTCAAAATATTTGTTTTACACATCGTTACATTATCAATACTCTCTGTACTGGCACTATAACTAGTATAAATATCATTCGATTTGTGCACGAAAGTGATTTGTCTACATTGTTTTACTTTCTAGACGCTAATTATAAAATGTTAGTGTACAAAACCATAATCTATTTACGTTATCATAAACGATAATTTACATAAGAGAAAAAGAGCAGAGAGGAAGTAATATTGTAATATGCCCTAGGTTACTAGCTAATAGAAAATGTTTATATTGGTACAAGAGTTTCTGAAACCGGTTCAGTAGTTTTTGAGTTGATCCGGAACAATCAAATTGTTTTAATATTAATATAGACATAGCCATATATGATTTAAAATCTAGCCATAGCTTGGCTGTAGTACCCAATTACATCTCAGATATTTCTCATGGCAATCTTTAATTCCCTTATTTTTGTTAAAAAACATATAATACTTACGAATCTTTTGGTGTGTCCTTGTACTGAGTGCAATGCAGCCTGTAGATATTTGACAGCACCCGCCCAAAGATGACAGCAAAACTCCATACACCGTCCCGTCCCCACTCTGGAAAGATAAACAACATTATAAGAAACACATCCAACATATCAATCTATCCTATATTCATACTAGAAAGTACGAGTGTGTATGGCTATCTTTGCATCTATTGATATCAGAAGTAAAGGATAAGTGGTCGAAGATCAGGCTACGTTATGAACTACGCTTGGTAGAAGACCAGCTGTCGCACAAAAACATCGCTTGTACTTTGGGCTAAGAAAATAACATTATTTCTTTATTGAGCAGCAATTAAAAATTTACTACAAGCTGAGCCCCGCGGTTTCACCCGCGACTCAATTTAATTTAACCGAAGATGTCCAGCATAAGCTGAACCCTATTTAGTACAATTGATCATATAGATCTGAGGTCAACTTATATTGGAGTATAAATATAAATAACATACAAACTTTAAATTTAAGCCTTAGGGGATGAATTATTTCCTTTCTTAGTAGCCTACGTAATACCACAAATTTGTATGCGAAATTTCAAGTTCTAGGCCAGTAAATTGGGCTGTGCGTTGATATTTTTTATATCCTCCAGTTTCTTCTTTTATATCCTGTCCCACAATAATATTTATTTACGCTCTAGGTATGTACATAAAATTGCAAGATGTCTGCTTCAAGCGTTCAAAGCCAATGACTGATTACAGGCAAGGTAAGTGCACTACGCAAATGCTACAGCCAGAATTCAGCTCCACCCACAAGCAGATCAGGAGACATACTTGGCAGCTGATTCGACCGCATTATTGTGCCAAGTTATGCACTTTTTTGCTAATTCTCAAATTATTTGGAAAAATACATTTGTACATATCTGTTACGTACGTAATATAACTTTTAGTTTATAATATAGAATAAAATAATTCTCTATTTATCGTGAAATATCGGACTATAGTGTACCATGTACTATTGTGATCGGGTAAAACAAACAAAATGTTAAGCAAAAAAATCTGACTTCAAAAACAACAACTGTACTTAAAAGTTAAAAATAATTTTACGCAATCAAACATAAGAATCAGAATTTATTATATGATCAATATCACAGACCTACCTTGACTGACACCGACTCCAAAAATAAATATGAAGAATTTATTCTTGTTTGATTGCGTATAATTATTTTTTACTTTTTGGTGCATTTGTTATTTTTGAAGTCATTTTTTTGTCAAAATTTTGTTTATCTCAAATTAGAATATCTACTTTAGGGAGAACACCGTCAATGTAGTCAAAGTCAATTAAATACGCTTTATTAAGAATAACTCAAAAACAACTGGTCAGATCGTGATCTAATTTATATGGGAAATGCATGATAACTAACTTTCAAACAATGAAAGATAAAAGATAAACAAAAGTACATAGTAATAAACCCATCGCTAAGCCCGGCCCTCTACTGCGCGGATTTTGAAATCACTTGCGTGTAATTTTTACTTACTTTGTAGTTTAAACTTTTGATATCATCTAAACTATCTGTCATAAAAGGCAATAATAATCTACCTTTAATACTCTAGGGTTAATGCTTAATACGAAAAAATAGCGTATTATTGTTATATAATAGTTGTTATTGTGAGATAACCGTAGTAGAAGATAGAGCTATGCCATCGCTGACTTTTATTTAGCATTTCTAAAGGTCTATAATTCTTTCATAATTCATTTCTATGTACGTCCTACAGTTTAGCCTACGTAAGCCAAGAAAGTAAAACTCAACTTTCTCATAATATATCATTATTAAGAATAACTCATAAACTACCGGTCGGATCTTGACTAAAAAAATGGGACTACAGGTCAAGCACTAGCTGTCGAACAAAAAAGAATCATCGAAATCGGTTCACCACGAGCGGAGTTCTACGTAACAAACCTTTCCTCCTCCTTTTTGAAGTCAGTTAAAAATATCAAAGAATTCTTTTATCAAATCTTTTTTCAAAGATCGACTGGTACAGAACAGACAACCTCACAGCCAGCCTTGACGTAGAAGTATTTTTGCGTTTCGTCTTATTAGTGAGGTGCCGTGGGCTTAATTCTACTCATCGTCCTCTTCCCATCCATCTCTGATAAGGAAAGGGTGGAAAGGGGAAGGGAGGAGAATTTGATCGGGGAGAGAATAAATAGAAAAAGGACAAAAAAAAATCTGTTTGTTCCCTCCTATTTCCATTAAAGGGAGGCAACTCATCTGCAAGTCATTAGCTTTTTGCTTTAAAGTCGGATTAACCGCACTTTTGCCACCTTCTATTATGAAGTCCGCCAATTGTACGTGTGCTGTGAAATTTTGAATAAATAAATAAGAATTGTAAAACTAAAACTAGACAGACTAACTAACATTTGTTTTTGGTTTTTGATTGAAATCTTGGCAGACACCACGTTTGTAAAATACATCAAACATCATTTTTACAGTAGCGGAATCCATAGACTAAAGTTTCAATACTCAAATTATTAGCCACCGATAATAGTTATTCTATATATATATATGTACATAATTAATTATATATACGATATTCAATTCGTATAAAATGTTGTTCAATGGGTGTTAGATTTGTATAGATAACAAATTCAATATGGTTTATAAACGCGACAAACATTTTAATTTACGTTTTGGTACAGGGCAGCGGTGAGCAAGCAAGATAATGTAATTATTCCAGGTGCATTCTCCAATGGCTTGGGTATGGTATTAGAATTCTGAGTGGGAAGTGTCTCAAGCTTCGAACGGGTCGAGTAACCGAACAAGTATCTCTACATGAATCGAATCTTAATTCGGTGCAACGAATTGGACACGTAGAAGCCATGTTCCAGCAAAATAAAATATAAAAATCGTTACAATTTAATCTTTCACTGATACTAGTTGTATAATAACTTTTATTAAGTATTTATTATTGCTTAAAATTATTTAAATAAGACGTAACTAAGTAAGATTGACAACAAAACTCGTTCCATCGATGATTTCTAAAAAAAATTACAGCGCCATCTATTTGTGAATTTTCGAAACTCCATTAAAACTTAAACGAAATTGCACTATTTACCCACAGCGATACATTACATTTTTATTTATTTATAGTTATTTTATTTTAAATTGTGTTCTTTTTAATACATGCCATATTTGTACTATAAATACATGCAAAGTATGTAAAAAGACGTCTCACTTTCTTTCACAAGTAGTCGTAAGATAAGTAAATAACAAATAAATATGTGAATTCTGATGGATCCTCCAAAGTGGTCCTGTGTTACCTTAGTACTGCAAACGCACACGCGGTTCTGTCTCGCATTGAGTCGCGCTCAACTCTTTCCCATAGATATAGATCATTGAAGAGTTTGAAGCCCATCTTTAAGTACAACAACAATCCTTAGATAAACTTATAACATCATAAAAACGAAAAAAGTCCAGAAAAAAAAGTGTTTTCTAGTCTATAAAATCTTTCCATCCAGTGATAAATCACTTACAATATTCCACGTTTTTTGCATTTAATGCATTTATTGTCATACAGAAACAATATGCTAAGTATTATGTTTATGAATGAACTATTGAACGGAAAACAGCGTCCACTCATGCCAATGGACTCCTAATGAAAGCAATTGAAGTGAATGTGATGCAACGTAGCATTGTATAGAACAAACAACTCGTTGAAAATTTAATGTAATATTCCCTGAGCAATGCTTCATGAATTGAAAATAAGTCTTTAAAAGTGTTATTTCGTTGAGTTACACTAAGTATATATACGTCTAACGATGTTATTAAGACGCTTTTTTTAAGTGAAGAAATAAGCTGTAATACATAATTATTAGTTGTGTTTCCACCTCGTTGTTTCAACCGTTATTCGACTACTGCTGGACGTGGGCCTCCCCCATTGATCGACACAAAGATCCCCTGTCCATCTTGTACGAAGCCTACCTACGTTCCGTCGTAGTACGTAGCTGCTAAATTTCTTTAATCAACTTGGATTCGAATCTGGCAATAACTGCCTTACAGTTTTTTTTCTTTATTTATTAGGGACTTTTGTCTTAAAGGACATGTCAGTCCCATTATTCTTTATATACTACTAATTATGCACTTACATTTTATAGTGATAAAATTAAAGTTAAATCTATTGACACTTCCTTATACATGAATTATAGTTGAAACGTCGCATTGTGCATACAGTTGCTGCGTAGCGAATTTGAATGGTTTGAAAGTAAATAACTTTGAGTAATGTTTTTCTCTATGCTCTTTCAATTTTCAAAAAACGACTTATTTCGCGCCTCCCCATGCTCTGATACAATAAGATAAAATATAATGGGCCTAGGCGTAGTAGATTGTGTTAAGTAATTTTGCATCAGCGAAATTACGCAATGATTTAAAAATGTAAATTTGTTTACGCATCCTTCCTCTTACCATTTCAATTTGTGGTACCCATGTAAGGGTTCGATCCAAAAGTACATCTAAATATAATCAATATGGATGCTAATTTCAGTTGATCTTTCTTAAGTCATCTTAATTACCATAAAACATAAAAAAACAAATTATAAGATCGGTAAATACGTCACAGGCGTCCAAATTTCTGACCTACGAATACGATAACATTACCCCTTATCTGGATTTTTCAAAATAAGAGTAGATATTGTATGAAGAAAGTCAATCAGTTCTGCCTTATAAGGTTTTATCAAAATTCAAAATATTTGCTACTTCCTCGCGGACGTTGACTTCGGTCAGAGGTCAAGGTCACGACACGGATTTTCATTGAAACAAAACTAATCATGAATATAACACAGAAAGGTATAGTAAATCGTGTCTCGTGATGACGACATTACGTGTTTTTAAATTTAGAATAGTGAGTTTGTTTAATTAAGAAACTTTAAAAATGTAACACAATTTAAGACTAACATTTGTTTATACTCACCGAATTAAATTCGGTGACTCCGGTAACAAAGTCCAAGACAGTCAAGAGCACAGTCCACACAAGCACAAAATCAATCAAAGACGTAAATCGTTCGCGTTGTTATTGCGACTGAAAGCGAAAGTGATGCATACTTCAGTAGGTATAAATTCGATCTCGTTTATTTACATGTGGGACGGCGTGGCGCGAAACGTCGACTGGCTGAGGACGGCCTGAGGTCGCTCGGCGCGCATGCGTCATGCAGCCAACGGTCTTGACACGACTGACTGCCAACAATACCACGAGCTCAGCTGCCAACATCCTTACTTCTACGTCACTGCACGAGGAAAAACATTTCACTAAGAGAAAAGAACAAAATGTTCATGAGCGTTAGCGAACTTCAAGATAAGAGTAAAGAAGCCGATGCTAAACTAGTGACATCTTTTTTGCTTATAAGAAATGGACTAGAATTAGACCTCCGGCACCTCACTCATCATACAAAGCGCAGAATACTTCTATATCAGCTTGTCTTGACGAACCGGCCTATTACCGCGAACACAAATCGCACCCGTGGTAAAGGGCGGTCCTCACCGCCCCCAGACACTCGTTAAAACAGTTGACGACGGTCGGGGGACAGGTACGCTCCTTCTCTCGACGATCACGTAGACAACAGCCCTACTTAGTAGACCTCATTATAGTCTTCGACGGTAACACGTTCGACTTGAGTAGACACAACACCCACACCGATGGCTGCTAAATCCAGCAACTAGCCCCCTAGATTACATTAGGGACATAGAATTTTCTCTCTCAAGATCAACTCGGATCGCGAGCCCTGTATCAGATGAAGCTGTAAGAACCGTCAATAAGGTTACCAGCAACAACATCTCCGAAAATTAGTAGAACCGGCCTATTCATGCAACAAGTGTGTTGTTGTCGCGGACTTTACCACAGTTAAGCTTCATAGTTTTATTCGTTACTGATCCATAAGCACATCGTGGTACATTCATCATAAGCCCAGTAAAAATACTAGGCCACAGCGCTCTTTAAGCCATTGCGTACTAATGTTGGCGAAGTATGCAAACATTGGAGTTTAACAATACAACTGATCCTTGGCCTCTGCATAGGAACTTCTCAATCAACAGCAGAAATACAGTTATCATTTTATAAACTGGAAGATAATGACACAAATTTTCCGGTATATGACCGGAAAATTTACCAGTACCAGTATGGCGAGGGCGTCCCTTCAGAGGTCTTATTAAGTAATCACGAAAAGGAAAATGATGGTCATAGCGCCGGTACCGGCAGCCTAATCGCGTGAGTCGCGCAATCCGAAAGTGTCAGATAAATAGCGAGTGTTGAACGATTTGTTCTACAAATATTCTTGTATTTTCCGATAGTCAATGAGGAAGGTAGTAGGCGGTAGCCTAATGCCGTACTTCTATGTGACTTTTAGCGTGTCATACCGACGACAACGTATTAATTAAAAAAAAAAACAATTCAACGATTTGTACCAGGCTAATTTTTGCACACACAAAAATCACCATACCATACTTTTCCGACAGTTCCAAGTGACGCCATCTAACTAGTATAGCAGTCCTTAAAAAACATGCCACATAAGATACGGGCACACAAAATATGGGCACGTAAGAAAACTCATGTACATGAATCAACGTAACTTTAGTTTATTTACTGTAAAATAATATTATTCGAAGCCTCCATATTTTATTTTATTTTTGAATTGCTGAATATTATTATTTTAATATTAGCGCCCTCTAACTCAAACGTAAAGAAATACTAAACGAATGTAAAAACAACTAATATATAACAACTAAAAGTGCTATGAACGTGTCCTAGATGTCTCTCTTCAACATGTTTATAAAATAAATAATATATTATTATTATAAACGTTGAAAACTGCTAATAATAGGTGGTTTATTGATAAATCCATGATCGATCCATCTCTGATCTCAATTTATTAAACAATTAGCTTCATTTATTCTTTTGTATAGGTATCTCAACCTTATCATTATTTTGTAAATTATAACGAT
>JWHW01024421.1:185487-209312 GCA_000931545.1 Papilio glaucus
TTCTACAAATATTCTTGTATTTTCCGATAGTCAATAAGGAAGGTAGCAGCCTAATGCCGTATTCTTCTATGTGACTTTTAGCATGTCATACCGACAACCTATTAATTTAAAAAAAAATCAACGATTTGTACCAGGCTAATTTTTGCAAAGATTATCATTGTCGATAAGCCATTCATAAAAATACTTAAAATACTTTTCCGACAGTGCCAAGTGACGCCATCTAACTAGTATAGCAGTCCTTAAAATACATGCCACATAAGATACGGGCACACAAAATATGGCCACGTAAGAAAACTCATGTACATGAATCAACGTAACTTTAGGTTTTTTTACTGTAAAATAATATTATTCGAAGCCTCCATTTTTTATTTGCTGAATATTATTATTTTAATATTAGCGCCCTCTAACTCAAACGTAAAGAAATACTAAACGAATGTAAAAACAACTAAATGTGCTATGAACGTGTCCTAGATGTCTCTCTTCAACATGTTTATAAAATAAATAATATATTATTATTATAAACGCTGAAAACTGCTAATAATAGGTGGTTTATTGATAAATCCATGATCTCAATTTATTAAACAATTAGCTTCATTTATTCTTTTGTATATCTCAACCTTATCATTATTTTGTAAATTATAAAGATTTTCAAGCTCATTTCTATTTTAATCCAGTAACATATGTCTTTTGTATTTATTCTTGTTGCAAATGGTAACTGACGCCAAAAACGTGTGAACAATATAGATGAATCGAGATAGATCCACAGAATAGATATAATAGATCCACAGAATCGTGTATTAAATGTTGTTTTATTAAAATAAATTCTTAGCATTTATTAGAAAACCAAAGATATAAGTACCATACCCATAGCAAGCAGCTGGCTCAGCCGCTTAAGTACCATACAGAATACCCAAATAGAAGTGTTTGAACTTGTGCGTTTCATTCGATGTCGAATTTTTCGTCTATTTCCTAAAGCTTTATTCTTTCCGCTAAAAAAGGTAGCAGCACATCCGTAAACCCTTTTAATTGTTGCGCGTCTTCCTTTGCATCGGAGGACCTTTAACATCAGGTCAACCGCTGGCTCGTTTGCTTTAGTACACCATAAAAAAAGTTTGTCAAAATAACTTTAAATGTCTACTTGTGACTGTTGATTACGGTCTTACGACTGTAGTGTATAGCCTACTTTATATTTCAATTTCGGATATACCCATATAGTATTTTCAACAAAATAATTGAGTGTACAATTCAAAAATTTGGCTTGACAATAATACAAACAATAAAATCAATTATAATTTTTTCACCGTTTCAATCCGCTATTGGACATTGGCCAAAGCCTTCAAACAAATTCGATTCTGAACTTTCCGCATTCAAGCACTAATACATTAATCGTTATTCTATAGCAATTTAGTTGTGTTTGTCTTTAATTCTATAGTTTACTGCACTGCGTGTGTTTGTTGGGATTGTAATCCCAAACGCAAAAAGAGGAGTATAATGTTTTAAAATAATCAAAAATGTTTTTGTCATTGGAATATAACTGTCTCACTGTAACATTTGTGACAATGGGTAGAGATGAAAGATGGATAGAGTTTGCTATCTCTGTTTAAACCAGTAGAGTATGGGAGAGCTTGATATTTTGAGATTGCGAGAAATCCATAAGGATTCTATACAATAAATATTCTAAATATTCTATAAACATAAACATATCTTTCAACACAGATTATAATTTTTTTAAAAAAGTGAATAAATAGCAAATACATTATAATTAATACTTTATACGTATTTATTGTACATACTTATTATTCTTCAGCATAATGTAGGTACATAGGTATTAGGATGTACTTCAGATCGTTTTGAAATTAAATTGAATATCATTATAATTTGAAAGATGTTTTATTCATGAGAAATTTTAGTTTGAATGAGATAATTAGAAATACCGAATCCGACCACCGACTAACGGTCGGTGAAAGTAAAGACGTCTCTTTTTTTGTTAAATAGGTAATAACGACGGAATCTTACAAGATCTAGTGTTATAATTTGAATCCGTAGTTAAAAGTGTACTAGTTTACATTTGTATTTGGCTAAAGAACGCATAAGGGCAAACGTCTCGCCTAATGTTAAATACTAGATACATACCTCTCACATTGTCAACAATCATAAGGATGCCAATGCGCAGCTGGTTTTTTTGTAGGAAAAAGTGAAGGACTAAAAAAATCAACAGACGATGAAAATGGGAAGGACGTAGAACCAGCGGCATATATACTGCGCCAATTTACTATATGCTAGCCACGTTAGCTCTCAATCCGGTAATAACATAAACATAGTAATGGTCCGAGCCGAGGCTCTCGAAGTAGCCCTTGACCTTAGTTACTCTTAACGAGGTGTTAGCTAGGCTTATTCCCCCCCCCAAACACTGTTAGCCGTAGATGTCTCTTTGAGGTAAACAGTGACAAGTCCGTCACATAAAAACATGGTTTCACCCGACGTGCCGTTTAATCTAAACGAAATTAGATGAGGTATTTGTAAGCAATTATAGTACCTCGTAATAGACAATATCGTCGCATCGCACGTGCTATAACATCCTTCACGAGTAATGTTTCCTTTTGCTCTTAAGGAACGTAGGGCGATGTTAAATCGAAAATTTTCCCGATTGGCAAATCCTGAGATTAGCGGGTTAAAAGAAACTCTTCAGCTTTATTATAAATATGCGCTCATGTCCGTAAACCAGAAGGGTAGGTTAAATAGTGGATTTCCATTTGGCGCGATCCTGGCACACCTCTCTCTCTTCTTTTACCTCCATACATCTACGCAGACATGCTCGTCGATTACGGGTACTCCTTAAATTACCCTTCTTTAGTGTCCTTCAATATAGGTTGTCCTGGGACTACCCCTGCCAACACTGCCACTTACTTTTGCTACATAAATTGGTTTTGTTACTCTCTCTTAATTCACCTCTTTTAACCCACACTTTGTTAGGCTTTGGTAAAAAGAGTTCTGGCCAGATTTACCATCTTTACTTTTCCCTGCACTTTATACCTATAGTCCTGATAATAAAAACATAAATGTACGTAAAAGTTCGTTTCGAGCATTGTACAAGTATTCCTGATACAATTATCCCTCTGTAGAAGTTATTGCGGTCAGCGTTGCCGCGAGCATAATGCGCGTTCAAATCCAATAACACTGCATATTTCATATACATTGAAAACTGAAAGAATGAAGGACTGAAAGAGTTTACTAATCCATATCTCATGGTGATTAGCATAAAATTGTCTTCAAAAGTAGGTACTCTGTTCACAATATCCAATATTATTTTTATGTTGTCTACAGCGTAGTATTTTTAAGGGCTAAGGGGCAGACGAGCAAGCGGTTCATCTGATGACCAAAATAACTTCGTCAACTTCCGCAGCAATCATAAGATATCGGAGGTGTCATCATCATTTCTACGGATATTTTGCAATCCAGCGACCCCCAGTTCACAACAAATTAAGTTAATTATGTATTTGAATTATCAATACTATGCGAAATATTATTTTAAATACTATATCATTCAATATGATTTAAAAAATTGCTGCTCCACAAACTGTGTCATGCGTATAATACGTTGCCCGCGGCGACGCACGCATTCATTTCTTATTTTTCAACTTACCCTTGGAACTGGTAAGGTTATACCCTGTCACATTTGAGACCTTAGTAAGTGCAGCAAAAAGCGAATAGCGACTGTTGTCTGTGTTGTAAATTAAAAGACGTGATATAAAACTTAATTTACATCCACTTATCAAAAATACACTAGCTTTAAAACTGTTATATATGTTTGTGCAGATAAGAAACGTAATATAAATATCAAAGGTAAGCTGTATGTTACATATTATATTTATGTAGTTGCGCCTATTGTTCTCCTTATAACACTTTAGACCATGACGTTTGTCGCCAAAGATTTAAGTCGTTCCAACATAATACTGCGTCACATCCATTATCTATATTATATCCACTCGATTTAATCTCATTTGTGTTTAACTGGGTTACAACTTTAAACAAATGTGTCTTTATCATTAGTGAATTCATATAGAATAAGCCTCTCGATATTGCCGGAAACATCTATAATTGTTGTACCTATGATTTTATATGTGACTGACTTGTCACTGTTTGTCAAGAAGACATCTACAGTACACCGGACTTGGGGGGCAGGGCGCTGAAGGCTCCTACCCTAAACCTCTAAAACCTATGAAGACGGTCGAGCCTTATTTGTGATAGTGGTATGCATCCATACACGATTGTCTGCGCAAGCATGTGGGCATGTTATTACTTATTTTATGCTTTTATTAACGCTACCTGCTATTACGCACTCATAGGCTCGTATTGCCTACACCCAACGCAACTACGAAAAAGGTTCGCACGTCTACGTCAATCTTTTAAACACGATTCCTCGCTTTTTCTGAATCATGAGATTTAAAGGTATACAAACGGCTTAAAGGTGATCTCAGTCGTACATCAAATTCAGCTAAAATTGCACTCTTAAAGTTTTATGCCAAAAGTACAATAGTATATCCCTACATCACATCTATACAGATAAATAAAATTTAAATGTCTTTATGTAATATCAAAATAAAATTTCCTTACTAAGTAAACATTACGTATATACAACATTAAGTAAACATTACGTATTATAACAAAAATACATTTTTTTGTCTGTCAGTCTATTCCGGGTAATCTCAGAAAGGGCTGGACGGATTCTGATGGGACTTTTACTGACAGATAGGTAATGTTCTAAGGGATAACATAGAAGAATTATAGTTAAATAATCGAGGTTCGGCGCAAAAAGGTAAGAACTCCCGAAATTGTGAAACAAATCATGCGTCGCCGCATCAAAAGCGCCGTTCACAATCTGCAGTATCACAAGGGTTGTTTTAAGCCGTAAAATAATACTACTTTTTGCCGGCGTAGTTTCTTTTTTACTTTTCTACTGTTTCGTACGGCGTACGTACGAAAATGTCTAAGGTCGTAAACAGCCGTCCGTCGTGACTCTTGGATTACATTGTCTAGTAAATGATGGTCTCATTTGCTACCAATCGTATTAACAGTTGAATGATAACTTTAGGACTGAACAGCAAAAATGCCAGGTAAAATGTATTTATAAGGGAACGTAAACGTACGAACGTACTGCGTAGCCCATTAGATGGGGGGGGAAGACTTTCAAAATACCACGCTTGGTCACAATTTATTTTCATAACCTAGTCAATATTCTAGGCAAATTTTGCGCTTTTCGAGCTTTATTAAATATGGCACGCAGCGTTTAGCGCTTTTTAAATCAAAGCCGTATTAATAAAGATAAATATGAGCCGAATTATTATTTAATTTTCTCTATGTAAAAAAAATTTAAAACCGTATTTATTAATTACTACGTGAAAACTAGAAAATGAGAAAGGAGGCCGTGGCATATGATACAGGGGATCACCGAGGAGGGAGGGGTTAAAAAAATTGCAGATGGGTATCGTAGCATCATTAAGCACGTTCCATAGTAAGAATACTCATAGTTTTTCAAGCAAATGTTAATAAATATTGTGAATTTTATTGTTTCTCTTTATTCGCTCAATGTACAAAATCTATCTAACCTTTGAATTCGTCAAGAGTATACAATGTAATATAAAAAAAGTCGATTCGCAAATAAGAAAAATAAGATTAAGATCTCGTAGAGTATTTATACGAAAAAACATTTTTTATTGATTCCTATGCGGATAAAAATGCCCGTGAGTGAGCGGGTAGTTGTAGACTCGACATCCCCATGTGTCACTATGGTGGATGTAGGGATGTAAAAGATACCTACGGGGGTTGAAAATGTTTTTTTTTTAGAAACGATGGTACTACTCTTCGTCGACATTTGTATAAATAGAAAAAAAACGGAAATTAGAACTGCCGACTCGACAGAAGAGAAAACTCAAACAGGTAGGAACACGCGACAATAGTTCAAAACTAAATAAAAATTCAACAAAAATAAGCCCATGTGACTTAAAAATATATTTTTTTACCTTAACAATCAAATTCAAAAAATTAATAAAGAAAAGTTCGTCGCTCCAAAATTAAATGAGCATGTTGCGCCTATTGTTCATGCGAACCCATAAGATTTTCCCCTGTCTAATAACGTCTAACGCGGGTAAAGTTTTCACTTCAAAAAAACCAGCAAAGTGGGTGTTTGTAAAGCTAGTATGTAAATAGAAGCGTATAACCTACTATGGCTATTAGGGTCAGGTTGAAACACAAGAGCATTTTGATATTAAATACATGTGGATAACCAAGAAAACACCGATTTTATTCTTACTGGTATTCAGTAGTCAAGTAAATATGAAAACCGTTAGTTTAAGATAAAGGAAGCCTTTCCTGAAGTGTACTCGATACGCCTGAAAAATATAATTGACCAACATTGCTTCCACAAGTTAAATCTCCAAGTCCAAGTAAGAAAGTTGGTTTATATGTCTTAGAATAAAAAAAAATATGTCTAAAGAGGTTTTTTATATAAACTACTCTTTAAAATGTTGCCTGTATATTTTATATAATAACCAGTGTAAAAAAAGGCGGAAGTATGTATATTTACTCTGTCAATAAATTAGGTTCAGTTTTGGTTCAGTTCTTTATATTATTTTAGTATTCAAAAAAGTTTACTTTTCATATTTTAGTCCTTGAAACTATAATTTTAATCATAAATATCATGTAAATGTCACCATCGATTGTTGTGTCAGTTTATAATCGGACTAGGCACATTATAAACTGTCAGCAAATTGTGTACTAAAAGAATGGTTGTGGATGTGGCGTGTCATGTCAACCACAACATACCTATATTTTCATTAATAAACATCTTTTTGAGATATTATCTTTATATTATGTTACTATCATGTATACCTAACCTGTAATTATCTTCCATACTATCGTAGACTTTAACGCAAGTAAAATATCAGTTTATTGTAGTTCGACTTCTTAAACTTTCGTAAAATTACGCGTCAACTTGGGAATTATTCACAATTTTCTGTGTCACAATATGAATTGAATATTCACAATTTTCTGACAGTTTATAATATACTTATTGTATTCTAAACTAACAAAATCTATATTATGCACTAAAAAAAATGCTATAAAACAATATCAGATTAACCTAGGCGTGTTGCTAACTGCCACAATGTTTACCGTAATTTTACATGTTCTTGTACCACTCATTGAGCTGTCTCTAGTGCTATGAATGTGTGCACCAACCGTGACGCGGGTCTTTCTCATGTCACAATAAGCCGGGCAGGGTCTGTCACAACTCCCAACAATATCACTTCCTGTTTCACCTACTTATGTTATATGAAACTTATACATTAAATGATGAACAACACTGGAACCTAATATTTTATCACTAAAGTACTTAACTGGAAATTTCTAGAAGTAATTTATCATCATTATAAGAAATAAACAATTTAAGTAAGAGTAAATAAACACATTTTATATCTAATACTAGTGTTATTTAGAAGGCAGACTTGTTTATTAGTAATAGGTAAACTCCGACAACTGACCTGATTTAGTAACAAAAAGGGAAAATCTATATTTTTATGATTATTATTATCAAATATGTTATCCATGCTGATGCTGGAGAGGAACAGCTATTATGAAATAAAAGTAAACACTTAAATAACAAGCTCATTTTGAAATTTTATTCATGTAAATTTGCAGATATAATTAATACAAATTATGATCGTGTAAATCGGGACCTATGATAAATAACATATCTAGTAACTGGTTGAGAGGTCTCTGTCACTGCTGCCTCCGACTCTGTTGCCTCCAGCCTTTGTTAAATTTAGATGACTCATTGATGTACAAAAAGGCAGTCTCGGAAGTGTTGCGTTACAAATACTGTCTTATTTCTAAGTTTACATTATGAGATTTTTATTGTGATAGTGATATAAAACAAAACTTAAACTATGTGAACATATCTAATACCTGAGTGGCTACATGACATATACATAACTGCATCAGGTTTCTCACATTCTAGGTAGTTTCAGGTGCACAGCTATATGAACTAAAGTCCTAGAGATTAATGTGACAAACCCTATATTGTCTATATGCCATCATACATCACAATTTTTACTAAAGCTATCTGTACAAGGGGGAATTTTGGATTTTAGATTAGTATGCCAATATTTATAACCACATATATGATGCTACTTGTTTGAGCAGCGAGTGTATTATATACATTGCTACTGTAGCAGGGGAATTCTATATATATATTTTAATAGCATCAATTTAATATCTGCTCACATTTATTCATGGAATTAGGGATATCTAATAAAATGATCTAGGTAGGAATTGAACTATTCACAAACAAATCCATAAATAAACTTTGATTGAAACATAAAACATGCAAATACTTAGTGTGTTGACACTACCGATTTTATGAATGCAGACCATTCATAACAGAGAGCTATAAAGATTATTCCTCAGAGTCTTTTTGTTCAAGTTGGCTCTTCTGCAGCCATGGGTGCTGAAGGCACTCGTAGGCAGTTGCTCGCCGATTAGGATCAAAGTCTAACATAGGCTTCAAGAAATCAGCAAACTCCTCCGCTTCCTTCTGACTCCATTCATATTTATCTTTTAATACAGATACTAAACCCCATGGCTTCAACCCTGTTATGTTTCTCAACTCACCTTTTTTGTTAAAGAATACCTTGGAGTATTTACCAGATGCTGCAATTCGTTTTGGGATATCACCAAGCAACTCTATAATGTGGGCCAGGTGGTCTTCATCTCTGCTGTAACCATCACCGGAATGAGGTTCAAAGAGATAATCTCCTGTGGCAAGTTCAAATGCCATACAAGCAGTGCTCCATATATCTGCTGATGTGCCATAACCTGCACTCAAAAGCACTTCCAACGACCGATACTGTCTTGTTTGAATATCTTCAGTGAAGTGCCGGTGTACCCAACAAGCATTTCCTAGATCAGCTATTTTGACCTCTATATCGCACACTTCAAATGCAGGATCAGGATTCTTATCAAGCAATTTGTCCTTCGTTTGAGAGTTGAAGGAGGGTGGAGTGTCAGTCATTTCTCCTTCCGACATGGGAGTTCCAGGATCATCACCACAGTTATACTGCTTATTTCTTACTTGCACTGCATCAGCATCAGTATCAAATGCATCGTCATCAGCTCTTTGTAAGTCATTGCAACCGTTAATATTAGGTTCGTTCTCTGATCGTGTTGTTTCAATAACACTCGCCTCCTCAGGTGTTTGTGGTGAATCATCAAGATCCTGGGACATTGGAGCTGATTCACTGTTGTTCTCTATCTTCTTCTGTTCTTCCATTTCCTCTATTTGTTCCATCTGTTTTTTAAGTAACATGGATTGACGTTTGGCTTTTTTCTTTAATTTTTTCTTTTTGTTTCTACTCATTTTTGAAGTGACTACCGGTTCCTGAAACTCTTTTGGTGCTGTGCTAATGAGGGAATGCGGCAGTCTCAGGCCTAGGGAATGTAGCTCTGTTGCTTCTGCTGCCAGCTTCCGAATATAAGGTTCATCAACACAAACCAACACATTTTCAGGTTTTATGTCAGTATGAATTATCTTACACTTGGTATGCAAATAATCCAAGCCCTCTAACACCTGTCTTATAATAGTTTTGACGTTTTCACGTGGAATACCTCTGTAGTTAGATTTGAGTATCAGTTTCAGCAGGTGGTGACCTAGAACTTCAAAGACCATACAAACATGGGTTCCATTCACACCAGTAATTTTAAAATCATTTAGCAATTGCACCGTCTTGTTTCTTTTAGGATCAGCAGGATCACTATCCCGAACGGCCTTTAAAATTTTGATTTCGTCTAGAGCGGTTTCCGTAAAGTGGGGCGCCGATTTAACTACTTTTAACGCTACAAAACGCTTGTCCTCGAGATCCCAACACAACCACACAGTAGAAAAGTGACCCCAGCCCAGCTTCCTGGTGACGTGGTAGCGATTCAGGAATAGATCTCCTATTTTGACAGGATGGTATCCACCCTTACAGTAATCGGCACTGTCTTCCTGCTCCTCGTCGTCACTAGCGTATTGTTCATCTTCATCCTCTTCGATTGTTTCATTGGAGGAACTGTGTGTTGGTTCTAGTCGATTCTGATTTTGATTGCGCAGCCCATTTCCTTGTCCAGCAGCGCCGTGGTCCTCCTCACGGTTTTTCTTTTTACCAAGTTTATGCCGCTTCTTTTTCGCCTGAATGGCGAGTACTCTTCTATTAACGTCTGATTTAGAACTCATTTAGTAAATTAAAACACTTTCAACACCTCTCAAGATATAAAAATTTATCTTTTCATCTCAACCTTTTTGTTTGAGTATGGCGGCCGGTTGCAGACAAGACAGAACAAAATGCGCTCGAACATGAACCTTTAGGGTTGCTATTACTAATTAAACGCCAATTAAAACATATTTATCACAGACAATGCCAAAATAGTACAAAAGAACGAAACATATTTAACAATAACAGATATATTTTAACGAAACTTTTATTCCACATTTTATTACATAGGTGAAATGTAATAATTATTAGATTATTAGCTACTTTCAGATACTTGCTTACTACTTTGCCATACATTGCATTTTACATTATACATTACTTTAAAATAAATAATAAATAATAATTACATTGGCAATGAAACTGTAAATCCGAAGTTAAGATTAGTCACCACAATGGGAAATAAATATTTGGTTTATTCCAATAATCATGATTAGCAATACACTTTATGTATTGCTAATCATGATTATTGGAATAAAAAAACTTGCTAAGTTTCGTTCGTGGTTGCAGAAGAAAAGAGAGAGGAAATCCTAAAAATATATTCAGAAAAATAGATTTTCTCTTTTATAATGAAGTATCTATTATAAAAAAGTATGAGTTATAAATTAAGTACCTATATGTTAAGACCTTTGGACAGCTAACCGTGAAATAGCATTAGTGGCTTTTATTCGATTCTCAAGGCTTGACTAAACTAAAAATCTTTCTTATACATCCAGGAAGCCGACCTCGTCACCAAACACCCACGAGCAGACTATCCCACGACTACAATACCTTTGATATTTTCAACAGAGATGTTAAATGTTAGAACACCGTGATGAGTGAGTTGCCGGAGGCCTAATTTCTGTCCTCTTCCCCTTCCCATCCTTTCTTAATAAGGATAGGTTGGTGAAGATGATTGGACTGGGAGATGAGTAGGAAAAGGAAATATCCTATTTCCCGCCTATTCCCTCCTCTGCCCATTAAAGCTAGGCAACGCATCTGCGACTTATTTGCTTGTTGTGGGGATGCCTATGGGTGGCTGTTTCTTAATATAAGCTGTACTGCTTGCTTCGTACAAAAAGACTATAAAGGTTATAATAATTTTAACTTACCATAATTGAACATGAAAGAAACTAAATTTATTAGGAAATTATATCATTTACTATCATTACCATTTACAGTTGTCCGTTTTTTATTAATTGTATCATTTGTTTGAGGAGTTGATCTAAATCTAATAGGTAATAAAACAAAACCTCCTAAAGCTATGAATAATCCAGAAACGTAAAAAGCAAAAGAATACCCAAAAGTACTTTGAATAATACTTGCGAGAGGTGTGCTTACTAAACTTCCTAGACCGTGAAATAGTATAAGCATTCCTGTAGCATTTGTTAATTTTTCTAAGCCGTATAGTGACACTAAAACCATACTTCTTAGGCAAGCAGTACTGGCGATACAAAATCCAAATACGAAGCAATAACTATACTGGTAATATACGTTAAATGATATTCCTGATCCAATAGTACCTATACCCGCTATGATACAAGATCCTGCATACATGTAAAGAGGGTCAACTTTACAAGCCAAAATTCCTAAAATAATCCTTCCTATTGCATTTGAAAACCCAATCGCACTTACAAACAACGCACAGTGATGTGAATCGACTCCAGCTTCTAAATTTCGACTCTGGATAAAAACGTAAGGAACCAAAAAACCTACATATACAAAAAACGCAGACGCACATAATAACAAAAAAGAACTTTGTCTTAATAGTTTGGGGTCCATCATAGTCGCCAAAACACGCCTGGCTGCAGTAGTAAAAACACCTCGTCGTTCTTGAATATCTGCAGTTGTAGCTGCTCTTGAAACAGCTAACTGATACTCTAAGCCAGTTTTTCCTTCTGCTGTGGTGTCCACCATACTTTTTTGATATATAGGTAACTTTTCTAATTTACCGTCGTAGAATGCATCGTCTCGATACATCGGACGAGACTCCGGTACATGTTCTTCCCAGTGAAAAAACCTTTTCCAAAATCCAGGCCTCTTTGTAGGCTTTTCTGTATCCTGTTCAATGTCCGCATCCGCATTAATCTGCTTTATATCTTTAATATTACTTCTAGATATCATATCCTTTATTTGTTTCAATTGTTGTCGACTGATGGCACTTTGAGGACCATGAGCCAATAAAGTAAGTTTAGACACTGGCGTGGTAGATGGGCCTGGCTGAGAGACAGGAACGGTAGCCCCTTCTTCAACTATCGCTGCTGCTGTTGGGAAGTTATAATTTGAAACGGCACTGAAAAGTCGTTCTGTAGTTGTTGGTATTAAATTATCCACTTTCGTGCTTGAAGCAGTCAGTTTTAGACCTGCGGCGGATAAACTTGGCAAGTAGGTGACAGTGCGTGTAGGGTCATCTGTAGCCTTCAAGACAGTTAAGGAGAGCAGAGGCCGGTAAGTCATACCAATAAAGTATACTAGGCCAAAAAGTCCGGAATGCAATAGTGTTGTATTACGCCAACCAGATAAATTAATTAAATACGTATTTACAGGAAACATTACCATTACGCCAAAGCTAGATCCGCACGTTGAAATTGCCATAGCAATCGGTCGAAGTTTTTCAAAATAAAATCCTACGATCAAACCTGACGACAAATTTATCATACAGTAACCAATCCCAGCTAAAGCACCGTAAAAAACACACACTGTAGCATAATCAGTTGTAAAATACGTTGCAAATAGAGAAAACGCACAAATAACAGATCCCGACATAATACATGCTCGAAATCCGAATCGGTTTATGTAAGCTGAAGCGAATGGTCCTCCGATAAAATAAAGAGCAATTGCAATGGAATTTATAAGTGCTATGAGTGATTCTGGCTCATTTAGGTCTTTACTCATGTCCTTTAAGAAACTGCCAAATGTGAACGAAGCTCCATCAAGTACAAAAATGCTCAAAAACGACGATGCCACAACTACCCATCCCCATCCGCCTTCTTGTGGAATAGATATTTGGGCTGTGATTTCAGTTTCTTCGCCGCCTGCTAAGTTGTCTGGTCTACTAACAACTCGGCTTGGAACGACCAGAATACTCTTCTTATTTTCATTTTTGGATGAAACACCTTTTGGCATTGTAATAAAACAGCTTATATGCCTATAATTTATTTGATACTTCGGTGATTTATTGTATAAATTAGATCATGTTTAGGCACAGCCCTCGTAGTTATTCGGAGAAAATATCTTTTTCTTTTCTTTATATTTGATAAATAAATATACTTCTATCTTGTCGTCTTTATAAAACTTCATGACTGTTTACATGACAATATAGAATAAACATAGATAGGATAAATTGTTTCAACGACTTATTTGCGTTGATAAATACATAACATATGTCTTTTAGAATTTAAATAATAAAATAATTGTAATACACCTATGTTATGAATATTCACAAATCTATAGTCAGTAATATGTCTGAGATTACATTTGATCGCTATAGATTTGTGAATTATATGCTTAATGCTTTTGAGTCAATCTACCACAGCTCGATCCCCCTTATATCCGGGAATTATTTTTAGTACAGAAATGCCAGCGCATATCCGCCCAGTCGTCAAAGGCAGATAATATTGGACGTGCACCGACTTACCGTGGCTTTACTTTTACTGGCGAAAAATCGTATCGCGATAGAAGGGTTCTCACTGTCTTTTCCTGTGAATAACCTAAGATAGCAATATGTTTTATGAGAATGTTTTCCGCAGTGTACGGTAAAACCTCACAACGTATGCCATACACCGTGTTTGTACTACCGAAAACATTCACATAAAACATGATGAATCAGAAGAATGAATATCTCCTGCATGCGTCCGGCATAGCCTACGCCACAATCCAGTAAAAATGAGCTGAAAACGGCTAAGATTGCTCATGTAAGATTAGTAATTAATATAAATTTGAAGTGCCATTTACAGCTTGGTTGTACACCATTGTATTCTATGAAACATGAGGTCGTGAGATCGAATCCACTATTTGAGAATTGTAAACCTTAAGCTTGAAATGGTTAATAAATTATAAGTAAATAATTACAACAAATTGTTTCTTCCTACTTTTCAAAAATATTATATTAAAGAAAATTATCGTCTATGAAGTGCAAACAAAAACGACCTAGTTAATCTGTATCTGAATGTCAATGGTTTTGTTTCGAGCAGTCGACTTGATTTGTCAAAAATTAAATTCGTTTTGGAGGGAATTCCGTTTGTTATAGTTATCGAAAAGTTGTTATTAATACTAAGAAAAATTGATCATGGCCCAGACGACTATAACAACGTTTTTCAATAGTCGAAAACGGCCAGCGTCAGAAGATCTTGTAAATGCAAAAAATAAAATAGCGCATATTGAACGTATTCCAGATAACCACAAAGAAAGTGAACGAAAGTCTTCATTACTTAAGAGTAATGATGTGGACAATAATAATATTAAGCCGCATTTTGCCTGTACAAAAGTATTGAAGACAGATAAAAATGATGTGTCTGAATCGCATTCATCTTCTTCAAATGGTCTTAAAAAATCATCAAACCAACTCGAAATTTTTGCAAAAAAGGTCAACGCTAATAACATTGCAAAACCTTCTGCCCCTTCGGAATCACTTTCGTTGAGTTCTGCTCGTAAGGAATTAAGTTTGGGGGATATCCGAAAGAAATTATCTAGTAGCTCTAGACTAGCAGAGATAAAAGCAACTGCCGAACGTCTAAGCAAAAATATTCCGTTATGTTTAGAAGGAAAACATAAACGAAATCTGAAGGAATTTAAGTCTATTGATGTGGATGTACCCATAAGGTTAGCTTTGTTTATATTTCTTAAGTTCTTTATCATTTATTGAATCCAACTGGAAAATACAGTTCAGTTGCTACTGCAAATGGGAAAGACAACTGGCTTCTGCTAGGCAAATTTCAGCTGTTTGAGATTAATAGAAATATACCATAATGGTAAATAACCTTGAATATTATAAATGTTTTTTCTGATTCATGAAGGATTTTATTTGTTTGGCTTCCTTAAACATTTTATTACAATGTATATTTATGTTATAGTATCATAATAAAGTAAAGAATATCTTTTATATTTTTGAAAATATTTGTACAAAATTAGCAAATTGTTTATGACAGTAATTATCTTGTGATTCCATTGATCTTTAAGGCACTTAATTTTTTAAGATATAGATCCAAAGATTCTGATCATTGACTATGAAAGCTTGGTGCTTGGAATACTTCCAAAAAATAGTTCTGCCCTTTGAGTATTGTGAACCATATCCTAGCATAAGCTTAAGCTTAGGTTGAATAGCTAAATGAAATTTTAGTATATAAGTTTAATAATCTACTTATATCTTACTAAAAATCCTACAATATTGTATGTTGTTTGAGTATATACTCAAACACTGTGATTAGTGGATTGCAATCACATTTTAATAGTATCCATTATCTTTTCTTGATGTCATCAGATACAGAAGTTCTATAAAAAAATGGGTGCATGTACTTGTGTATGCACGCGAGAAGTTACACTTCTTTGGCATCATTAAATAAATATTAAAAATGAATATTTTAATTTGATGTTCGATTTAAATTTTTATCATAAAGTTTTTAATAAATTTATTTCTTTATTTTGTAAATATAAATAACCAATAATAAATATTTAACATTAATAATATTTATTATTAATTATATTAAATTTAAAATAATATTTAAATTTATCAGCTTATGTAGCTTTAACTTTTGCATTACAGTGATGCATGTGCATCTTAAAATTCCACTCCCATAATTTTTTATAACACACCTAAATAAGTGTAACTTCAAAAAACGACAACCAGTTAAAAATATTGTGTGATCACCTTTTTCTACTTTTTTAATGTATATATTATGAATAAAGAGCTTAAAACTTTGTTTAAATGTAACCTATTAAAATATAATTAATAAATTGTAGAATATTGTAACGAAGAGTTCTGTTTCTTTTAGTCCCAGTAAACTTAATAAGGAGCTGTCAACACCCAAGAAGGAGGTGAAATCGGAGGTTCAGATACAGAGGCCAATTATTTCACCAAGAAAAGTTATTGTCAGCCCTATCAAGAGCCCAAACAAGGTAAATAAGTTAACATATAACAATACGTAAATTGTATTGTAATTAAGTACTTTTATTACTTATAGACAATTTTGTCTATAATTTATAAAAGTTTTAGTATCCCAAATTAGAGACATAACCTACCCTAAAGTTAGTCAATATAAGCAGGTAGCTGAAATGCTTCATTATCTTCTCCCTAAAGAGTGGCTTTGCCACTGCTGCAATAGGTGTTTTTGAGTGGCCTGCTTGAAATAGAAGGTGTAGTTTTTTCTCATGTGGTTAATCTCTTGCCCACAATATAATAAATATCGACAATGCCTCATATTTTAAAGTCAAATAGAATAAACTAAAATATGTATCTAGAGTAAACCAAATCTTAGAATATTGTTAATTAACTTTTTCTAAACACTTTTAGCAACTATTGCCAAATTACTGGTAATTAAATTTTACTATTTAGTCCCAAAGGGTAGTTAATAAAATATTTATTGTATTAACATGTAATACAAACATGCTATCAGCATGTACATACAACTTTAAATGTTGCTGTAAAAGAACTCATATTAATCTTTAACTTTTTAAGAAAAGTAAAGTAATCCTTGCCGTTATTAGAAGGGACCAAACATACAAGTGACCACCCTTACATCAAAATGCAGAAGAAATGAATGGTTATGGATGTGATGCCATCCTTTGTGTTGAGGTGGGGAGAAATGAGAGGAGTGGTTTTGAGAAGGAGATTTAGTCTTCATTTATATCTTTTGCTAAGAGTTACTGATTATACTTTGTTGATTTTCAGGTTCCAGCATATATTAAATTTGCATCATTGAGCTCTTCTAGCGCCTCAGAATCGCATAGCAGTCTACCGCTGCCGTATCACTACAGATGCATTGGAGAACTTTTCAGGAGCATGGAAACAATTGTGGGTATGTTGTATAGTAGGAATGAAAAAATTACTTTCACAAAACTTCAGCCCTCAGTCCAAGAGATGCTCAAACGAAAATTTACTCTGAAACATTTAGCTCAAATTAAACATCTAGTACCAGACTTTTATAATTACAGTATTGAGAAAGTTAAAAACTTCACAGCTTCGTGTCAGAAGGAATCTTATGAATTAGTGATATCACCAAACCTTCCTAATGAAATCAAGACTATGAGCCTGAGTGTTCTGTTAGAGAGGCGCAGATATTTCTTTAATACATTACTCCAGTTGGTAAAGAAGCATCATGCTCAATTCTTATCATCACTGGACCCTCCAATGGAAATACCAGATGACAAATTAGTTCGCTGGCATCCAGAATTTGAAATTGAAAAGCTGCCTGAAATACCATCTGCCAAGTTGCCGGAGATGCCTAATGTTGAGAAAATTAGCTCTGCTCAGGATGTTCTTGCTAAAGCTAGGGAATTGTTTAAATGCAATCCCAAGATGGGAAGAGCTTTAGAAAAATTAACTTCAGCAAAAGTAAGTGTGGAAGAAAAAATAACAACAGATAAACCAAATGTCGAAAAAATGAATGCCACATCTTCAAGTTCAAAAGAAACTAATCAACTAGCAACTCCACCTACCTTCGTAAATCCTATCTTCAAAGGTTTGCCTACGAGTTTGTTGGAAAAGGTAAAAGCTAAACAAACAGCTAAAGCTTTGCAAGCTATGATGAAGACTACAGAAAAAGAACAAACATTCTATATTTATAGTGGGCTCCCAGACTTGGCTAAAACACTAAGAAATATATTTGTATCAGAGAGGAAAAATGTCTTAGCTCTAAACATTGTTCTCTCTAAATTGGACTCTAGTTTTAAAACATCAGCTAGTGATCTACAAAGAGACATCAAATTGCTCACAGAAAAAGTTCCACATTGGATCAAATTGCATGAAGTTAGAAATACAACATATCTTAAACTGGATAAAAGTCGTGATTTAAAAGAAATATCATCCAAATTGGAAGCTTTGGCAGCGCAGTTCAAAAGTGATTAGTTACAATTAAAATGCAAGCCAAAGAGATATAGGTATATTGTGAATGATCATTTTTTATGTTTGTGGCATAATTTGATTATTCAATTTTGACTTTATTGGTTACAACTTAATTCATCTTTAATTTGAATGATTTCAGTTTTTCATAGAATATTTAGCAATATCATGCGGTGGTCATAAACTTTTCAATTGACCTAAAATTGAAAATATTTTTTTTATGTATAATTAAAGTACTCTTTACTGAATACTAAAAAGTTATAGTAAAGTAAAAATATTTCCAATTTTACAAAAATTAAATCACTAGGTTTTAATTCTATCTTAACATTTTCTATTTATTATTACTTAATTTTATTTTAAAATATAAACACTAGGTGACTTCCTTAGCATAGACAATCGACTGACAATAATCTTGTTTGATTATTAAAATAAATTAATAAGCTGAAATAATATATTTCTCGCTGTGAGTGCGCAACCCTGAAGCTACTTTTTATGAATTAGCTTCACGGTGCCCGCGGTGCTAGGGGCAATGCACATTGACAATATCATAACAATACAACAGGCCCATTTTGGTCACTATCAATAGAACATGGCTACAAAATGGATTTAAGTCAACAAATTGACAACCAGATAAATCGGTTAACCCTAGACATTCATTCAAAATTATGACTTTGTAAGTGTTATTATAAATAATGCAAAGTTATTGAAAACGTGCATATAATAAATTGATGACTATTTAAAATGTTCTAATTCACAATGCCCCACCTTGGCAGTCTAAGAAATTAATATACTCCATAGACATGTGAACTCTTTCATTATCGGAAGAGTCTAATACTCTAGCTTGAGCCTACCTGTGAGGCAAGTAGGTTTACAAATAAATTATGATACAGTGTGTATGATGACTGGAATTATAATAAGTTTTGTTCGAAGGCATAAAGACTTTTTTCAGAACAAAGTAGTTTCATTTTATTTCTATTGAACAAGTTGGCAAACAAGCAAGCGGGTCTTCTGATTTTAAGAGACTGCTACCCATAGGCGTCAACAACAAGCAAACGAGTCGCAAAATAAAACGATAGGATCTTAGCAAATGCTTTTATTAAAAATGATCCGATTGTAATTAATATTTTACCAATAAATATTTTATTCGCTCAAAACATCGTAATGTGGGATTTTTTCCGTCTTGTAGCTGTCATAAACTTTCAGCACCACATCCTTGGGCACTAAATACAGGCTCACAGCGGGGTCATTCAGCATGTTGTTTACATACTCACGCTGAAAAGTATATAATTGTATTGTATTAAAATTTTTAAATGATATATAAAAGTACCACAGTGTCAGCAATAATATTAAAGCACCTATGGTCAGCACTTAATAGTATCAGTATAAATCCTTATATGTTATACAGATACCGGCAAACATCTTGAACAAATGTCCTTGCCTGCGCAGAAGCGATTTTTAGATATCACTGGGAGGGGGGGCGGCGGGCGGTGGTGCGCGGCGGCGGGAGAGTGACGTGTCGATCGCGTGATTGGTAAATCAGTTGACGTTTGTGTTCCGCGCTAGTTAGGCACTTTTTTTGCTCTATGTGTACGATGCGCAAACTTTCCCCCACTCCCTTGTTTAACCACATACTGGTAGAGAATGCTGCTATGCTACGTGTTTTATAACCAATATAATGCTAAAGCGTAATGAAATAATTTATTTAGTAGCTTTTAAGTTTACTAAAAGAATTGGAAACATTTACCAAGAGTTTATATTCAGCGCCGTCATATTTTGCTTTTTCATACTTGTCTTGGCAAGCATTTAGCTTTTCTAACCAGGGCCATATCATATAGTCTGCGTAGCCCGGTTTATTTCCACCGAAGAATAAAGTGTCCCTATTCTTCAACTGGTCTTGAATAAAGAGCAGAGCATTTTTGTAAGCTATAACATTATCATCGGTGATGGCTTCAGGACTTCTGACTATTTTGTAGAACATTGTGTGCAACTGAAAAAAAAATATTTAAAAATACTCAGAATAAATGTAATTTTAAACGGTAACAGAAGGTCAAAAGTTTTAAGCTGTCTATGCCAGCGAATAATTTTAATAATTTTTCACGGACAATCTGTGTAATGGATGCAGACAGTGATATGACACTATAATATGAAATTATGTCACAGCCGCGTTTTTTACAGTGTGTTGTGAAATGTAAAGAACATGGTATA
Source organism: Papilio glaucus (assembly GCA_000931545.1). Classification (NCBI taxonomy): domain Eukaryota; kingdom Metazoa; phylum Arthropoda; class Insecta; order Lepidoptera; family Papilionidae; genus Papilio; species Papilio glaucus. The sequence goes on from JWHW01024421.1 coordinate 206,029, forward strand.
GCTTCCTCGCTTGCTTGGTATAGCTGCCCACTTACGTCTCACTCCCGCCTGCGACCTTACTACAAACGTGGCACGCGGTAGCGGGAATGTTAGGCATAAGCTGTCTCAATCCAGGAGGGTCTTATGTTATTGTGTATTAATTATTTTCGTAAGTGTTAAATTAACACATTTCGTGGTGTGAACGTATTCTCAGAAATACTGTAAAATTCATACGTACTGGTCCAGCTGCCTCAACAATGATTTTGTCATAAGCTTTGGTTACTGGATCCTTTGACAATAATGGTCTTTGCGTATAAACTTCATCTAAATATTCCACCGTAATTAAGCTCTCATAAATACATACGTCTTCTTTTATTTCTAGTGCTGGTACTTTGCCTATGAAAAAAAATGAAGGAGTTGAATTTGATGAAAAAAATAAAATAATTTAATTTACAAACTTTTTTTAAAAAGACAAACAAACTTAGAGGTACGGATGCGCTGCCAGTCTTTTTGTTCGAAAGAGGGGAAGGGTATTGTACAAGGGGTAACATAGGGCCGTTCCTCATTCAATAGACAAGGCGTTGAAGTATAAATATATTTCAGGTCCGTATTATGTGACGTCAAGGAGATGCCCTGGTCTAACCGGAAGTTTAAGGTTTCTATAAAATAAATAACGTAAGCAAGAAGACATATAGAGGCTATCTCTATTAGAGGTGAATGTTGAACTTTTATAATCTGTACTAAAATTTGAACACGCTATTCTCAGCAACTACCAATCGAATTTGGAAAATTCTATTTGCATTTCACAATCCAATTATTGAGAAAGGTTATAGGTTATTTATCACGAAGAAGCCATCCTAATGGTTTTAGCGTGATGTTAAATTGCAAGCAGAAAGAAAAGCTGTAATAACGCGAGCGGACGATGTGACGCGGGCTAGTGAAAATAGTTATATACGTATATGGCCGGTAAGGTCTGAAGTCAAATAATATTTCCAAAATGTTTTATTTCCTTACCAAATGCACTTTTGCGAGTAAGCCATTCTGGCTTATCTTGGGTGTGCACATTAATAACTTCAAAGTCGATATCTTTGGCTATCAGCGCAAGAATTGTTCTATGTGCAAAGGGACAGAAGCGCATGTTATAGATACGCAGTTTTCCGTTGTACGGCGGCAATGGATCACCTGTGAAATTGAAAAAGATATTGTATGAAGACAGTTTTCCACGATCGTAATACTTATTAATGAGTCGTCCAAAAATCAAATAATTTAAAAAATTGGATGAAAATGATGATTTTTTTTATACTCATGAAGAAAAGGAGTTGGAAAGGGAGATAAGTTTGGATGAGATTGTGATTGCGATGCAAAGAATGAAATTGGATAAAGCACCCGGGTATCACAGGATTTTCCTTGAAATCCTTGAAGAGCTAGACCAGGTTTAGTTGCAAGCCTGCTGAAGATTGGTGTAAAACTATCATCGTCCTTATGAAGGAAAAGGTTCACAGCATGATTGTAAAAATTACCGAGGTATCAGCCGTCTCAGCATAGTGGGAACTTTGTGCTAAAGTACTGATTGAAAGAATCATGAAAGAAACAAAAGAAAGAATGTGGGATGTGCAAGCAGACTTTAGGAAAAGTATGGGTTGCATGGATCAGATCTTTTCTTTACGTATGATCATAGAAAAGTTTCTGGCTTTGTAGCAAAAAAAATTCTGCGCCCTCGTAGACTTAGAAAAGGCCTATGATAAAGTTAAAAGAGATGATCTGTGGTCAAGTTTAATTGAGTTTGGATTGAACAGTGACCTTATACAAGCATTAAAATCTCTATATATTTTTATTACTTATGTTAGGATTAACGGGGCCTACTCAAAGTGGTTTACCATCAATAAAGGTGTAAGACAGGGTTGTGTAGCATCCCCGTGGCTGTTCAATCTCTTTATGGATGATTGAAAGACGTAGATTGTGGATTAAGAATGGGTGAGCTAGTTGTAAAATGTCTTGTACGCCGATGACCAGGTCGTGTTTGCGACAACGTAAGACAATAGTTGAAATAAATGTTAATGGTAAAGATGTGGAACAGTTGGATGAGTTAGTGTATTTGGGGTGTATGTTTAGTAGAGATGATAGGCATGATAAAGATTTATGAATATCGAGTGAATGTGGGATATGAAAATTGAATGGGGCTATTGGTACATATGTGAGGAATCAAAATGTGTCTATGAAGGCTCGTCTGGCAATACACAATGCTGTTCTAGTCCCCACTTTCATGTATGGTTAGGAAACAAAGTGAGAGCTGGGTTTGGCAGAAAAAGCATGCTAGTAGAGATAATGCCGTTCAGATACGATCCTTAAGAAGTATGTTAGGAGTGACATTGAATGATAAGATTAAAAATTATTATTTATAATTATTAAAAAGCATTATAAGGGAAAAGTGTGGCTTAAAATGTTGATGTTGTGACTAGAAGGTATACTTAATTGGGGCATGTTGAAAGGATAAATGAAGAGAGAATAACGAAACAAATGTATGTTGCAAAAGTGAGTGGCAGTGTTGGTAGGGGCGATATAAGGAGCACCCATAACCGACGAGCATGTGTGCGTATATGTTTTAATGTAGAAGAAGCGAGAGAGGTATGCCGGAATCACGCCAAATGGAAATTCATGATATCTGCCTACCCCACTGGCTTACGGACGTGAGCGCATATTTATTTATTTGCCAATTATTGAGCAAACAGTAAGCCATCACTAAAACAATCACACTTTCTTAGCATTAAAAGTAAAACACAGTTAATATAATTTTAATAACCTACACCCTATTTGAGATTATTTAAGTTATGGAACACGTCTATTTTGAATTTGCCGCTCTTTGTTTCGTAAGAGCCCCTCGTTAGAAATTCTTATTAAATTAACATTAATGAGTAATTCATACATGATGTATATTTTTCTCAGTGGTGAAATATATTTCCTAAAGAATAATAAAAATGCTATTATTTGTTTATAAAAATAATAGAGTGCATGCATCATATAAACTGTGACTTATTAGCTACATAACCTAAGAAAATCTACTAGGTATCTATTTTGCATAGTATTATAGTATTATTAGTCATAATAAGTCTCAAAAAGAAAAATATTATAATTAAAATTCTTTATCATTGTACTTGCCTTTTCTCAAATGTTTTCCATTAAAGTTTATGCCTCCCTTTACTGCTTTGTTTGCCATTTTTCTGTAAGTATAAGGAAATACGTATTCGACGACTTGCCTGACTGGTTCTAAAATTTTATATGACGACAGAAGTAAATGCATAGCGAAA
>JWHW01024421.1:217701-250163 GCA_000931545.1 Papilio glaucus
GTTCAAATGATAGCATATTATTTACTCTTTGGCAGAATATAAATTTTATGACAGGCAAGACCACAGAACTTATGACCCGGCCCATTCGTGCAACAGATGTTGTTGCGGGCTCTACCACTATTAAATGTAGTCGCCGATATAGCTATACCAATACTTTTGTATATATTACCGTGCAGAAATTGTGAACTTGTTGCTCGGAATGTATATGTTTAAAAACATTTGTATTTGTATAGAATGTATTTATATTTATCATGTTGAATGTACATTGTCATGTCATCTTACTACTAAATATGGGCAAGGCAGAATATGGATATTATGTATTGGATCATGGTTGCAATGTTCTCGAACCTACAGATTTTTCGGTATTTCTACCGATTTGGCGTGTGTCCTACGAAACTCTGAAATGGAACAGTATTTCTACGATTTTTTAATGTAAGTAAGGGTTCAACAATTGAAGTAGGAATTCTTATCATTTTGTCCATTTACGCGGATTTAGCAAAACAAATTGTCAGTATATTCTATACTGGTACAAATAGGGTAAATAAAGAGAATTATTGATCAAATTTAATGGTATAACTCAATCGGACCATTAAACTTAATTGCTGTGAAGAAGAATATTCATAAAATTATTAAAAATATTCATAAAATAAAAAGATAAAGAATAATCATTTTAAATCAGCTTAATTCCCGTGATGTCCCTCGGTTACGCCATGTGCTTACTGCATAGTAGAATATACAAAATTTTAACCTTAGGCGAAAAAACACACGTTTGTTTAAACAAAGGGTTTTAAATAGTATTGCACGCACCTATCTAGAATAATTAATTATAGCGACAAAATCACCGCACATTCTGTAATAAATTACACCTTTTTTGCGGCGCGACTTTTAATCGTCTTTTTGCTTTTTGCTATCACAGTATGAATTCAGTATGACCAAAGAGGATAAATCATTTTTTTTTTTGTTGCAAATGCGGTTCAGCTTGTTGTTTCCGGCGTAAATTTTAAATGGTGCCTCGGGTAGTTCTTGGGTTGAATGAAATAAAATTATTATATAAAACATATATTTCATAGTTACATAAATTACTTTATGACACAACCTATATCCTTATGTGCCAACTACTAATATTACAATTTAGGAAAATATCATTAATCGATGACATAACAACGTATATTTAATATTTTGTTATAGGATTGGAACTATGAAATCGGAGATTCACAAAAAATAACAAATTATAATGTACAATAAATGAGTATAACTCTTTTAAGTCTTTGTTACCGAAATAGCGTGAAAGCCAAAGCCGAATGAATCATTGCAGCTGCCATAATAAAAAAATTAAAAGTAACATAAAATATGACGGAACGGTTTAATCTCTGTTTTTTACAACATATAGCAATTTGTGGTTGCAACTGGGATAGATAAAATATATATTAAATGATATTTGCTTTTCATCAAGTTATTTTATCCAAATGTTAAAATGTTAAACTTGTCTTTAAACTCAGAGGACATTATTTTCTGAATAAATAATAGAAGTAAATAAAATAAATTAAAAAAAGAAGTAAACATAAACATTGTTCATTGATTTATTATCAAATAAAAAAAATGTATTTAAATAAATTCTTTGTCACATACAATATCTCACCTGGAATTAATACTTATTCGAAATAAAGAAGTCTATACTATTATTTAAATCAGTTAATTAAATTAATCTCTATAATAACCGGGTGGATAATCTCGTAAATCAATACAAGTACTTTCACAAACACAAAACATCGTGAGCACAAAAAAGAATTGGATACATAGTTGCATGTTTAACCCTACTAATGGGTGTAAACATTTTTTTAAAAGAGATTGATTGTATAAATATAATTCACAATAGAGTAAAAGTAATTAATTTACGTGACAAACAAAATGAATATGCTCGGTAACCGCATAATAATCAAGTTCTTTTTTTTTTGGAATAAGGTGGCAAACGAGCACCTGATGTTAGGCGAGCGCTACCCATAGACATCCGCAACAAGCACATGTGTTGCAGATGCGTTGCCTACCTTTAGTGGACAGAGGAGGGCACAGACAGGAAAAAGGTTATTTCCTTTTCCCCGTCCAATCCTCTTCCGGTTACCATCCTGACCTTATGAGGAAAGGGTGGGAAGGGGAAGAGGACTGAAATTAGGCCTCCGGCACCTCCCTCATCAGACGAAACGCAGAGTACTTCTACTTCACGCCTGTTTTCTGTGAGGTCGTGGTATTTCACCGGTCGAGCCGGTCCATTCGTGCAACAGATGTTGTTGTTGCGGGCTCTACCACTGTTAAGTTCATATTAATCTTACTCTGGTTTTGTTTTACTAACTTAACAGGTAATTAGCGAAATGAATGTATACACAAGAGCGAGAAGAGAATAGCCAAGACTTCTTCTAATCTACTGAGTACAATTAATTGCTAACTTCAGGCACTTCAAAAAAGCCAAGATCTATAACAGAGAATTAAAATATAGCTTTTAGAAAGACGTAAAATAATATTTTCTGAATCTAGTTAGTAAAATATTATTAGCAAAATTAAGATTACTGACATACTAAAGAAGGGCGAAATAATGAGCAACCGTAACCGACGAGCATGTATGCGTAGATGTATGGATGTAGAAGAAGCGAGAGAGGTGTGCCAGGACCGCGCCAAATGTATATCTACCCCTCTCTGCCTACTCCTCTGGTTTACGGGCGTGAGCGCGTTTTTTTTATTTATTTTATTAGCAAAATTATTATAAGTCTATTAAAGAAACAAGTAAACATTCAGAGTGCTTACATCATAAAATAATAAAATCTGACAACTTGATTGTTAGTTTTATGTACAATTTGATAAGCATGCTTTATTTATATTTATCGCACTATTTTGTACTATTTATAAAAATAAATGATTAAGTACTTCTTCCATTTTGAGAAAATATTATGAATAAAAATTAAATAATTATTATTATACGAACTTGGTTATGTTTAAATAATTAATAATGATTATAATCAAAATAAGACCTTTCTCAATAATAAAGACATTCATCATTTATTTTCAGAATTATCGTTAGGATTCGTAGAATTGATAAACAAGCAATTAAATAGAAAATTCACAATAATATCAATATTTTTCACGTCTTTTATTTTTTAGACCACATGACTGAAATAGTGGTAAATTCGGCTTAGGACTTCAATATTAAACTGATTCTCTTTATTAAATTTTTATTTTGTTCAATAAATGTTTCACTATAACCTAAAAAATCATTCATCATTCGTATTACCATCATTTAAATTGGTACCTACGATACAAATATATTATGTATTTTTAAATTTGTATTGCTGTGATTTGGAACAATCAGGTCGTTTGTGACGTAAACCTAAGGTTAATCTTACAATTATAATAAATCTCAACATTACAACTAAAACAAGTCATAAAGCACCTTTCGAAATAATGCATATATAAATGTAAGCGAAGGGGTAGATCAACGGTGGAGGGAGGGTCGAGGACCTCAATAGTTCGATGCAAATGAAATTTTCAGGATGTATTCATAGACAGACATAGTTTTTGAAAGTATTTCTAAAAAAATTATACAAAATAAAAAGGAAAATTAAAGTGTGCACACGTGGAAAAAACTAAGTTCATTTTAAGAAAGTTCGGAACTGAACCTTTTTATTTAGTTCTATTTATTGACAAAAAATCAAATAATTTTGGATTTAACAGCTGAATATAAATGGACTAAGTCGATAGATATTGAGGTCGTCGGAGTCGAGGGACTGTTGATCTACGCCTTCGGTTTCAACCTGTATATACCTAGTCTGGTCATAAGTTCTGTCAAAATCCAACGAAATCCTGTTCGTAAACAAAAAATCTTAGCTCTTCAGATGGGGATAAGCAGAACCACGGTAAAAATAGTGTTAAATGAAGACCTGGTACTACGAGCCTATCGTAAAAATACCGGACAATTTTTGAACAAGCGTTTAAAAAAAATTAGGCTGGAAAGATCCCGCGCTTTGGTACGGCCGTACGCGGGAAAAAAATACCGCGAAATTTTATTTTCGGATGAAAAAAACTTTAGCATCGAAGAAAGTGATAAGGTGTATGCCCACAGCAGTGATGAAGCCAGCTCACGTATTCCGAGGGTTCAATGAGGGCATTATCCTTCGTCACTTATGGTTTGGCTTGGAGTATCATATTCGGGGTTAACTGAGGTGTTTTTTTTGTGAACAGGTGTAAAAACCAGTTCCGTGGTGTACCAAAATACCGTCCTTACCAACATAGTAGAACCTCTTTCTCGAACAATGTTCAAAAATAGATATTAGGTATTCCAACAGGACTCTGCATCAACTCATAGAGCACGCAGCACGCAAAACAGGTTGACCGTCCATGGAATGAACTTTATCCATATTTAAACGCACTACAAGATATGAGGAGAATGTCTGTCGTAAAACCTCATTAGAATTTGGAGTCTCTTCGAGCGTCTCTGGTTAAAGCAGCGGCAGAAATAGATATAAATGTGGTGCGTGCTGCCATCGATAACTGGCCGCGTCAATTAAGGGCATGTATTCGAAATGGGGGAGGTCATTTCGAATAATGTTAATCAATTGTATTCTACATATTACCTTTCAATTCTTATATAATTTCTCAATAATTAACAAAAAGAGTATCGTAAATTTTTTGTTTGTGACAGAACTTACGACCCGACTAAGTATATATATAAATGAGTGTTTTTTTACCTAAAAGCTATGATGATGTTATAAATATTGCCTGAAAATAATTTCAACCTTATATAATGAGGCATGCAGAAGCAGGAACAGTGATATCAGATTATTTTCAAACCAATATTATGCTGGAAATATGTTTAAACACGTTTTAAAGGGGAAAAAGTACTTCGATGGCGATTACTTACATTCAACCAGTTCGAGAAGTAACTTTTTTATATAGAATGGTAATAATCCATTAATGTTTTATTTAATTTAGTGTGCAAACTTCTTCACGTAAATTTTGTCAAATCTTTTACAGATCCATGGCAATAATGTTCCTAAAAATGTTCCCAAAGTTTTCGCTTCAGATACTAAATATAGGTTTGAAAACAAATCGGACGTTACTAGTTGTGCACCTAGGCCTCAGGTAGCCGCCTTTACAAGATCGCTACGTTTTCTTCTTAAATATATTCTGTAACTGCATATTAGTCTTGGACTGCTGGAATATCTGTGTGACTCGCCGGCCGACCTCCTGCGCCGCCTGCAAGTTGGATGCGGGTTTGGGCGGCTCCCGAGGACTCTCGCTAACATTGCTCCCGGCTGCATGTAGTAATGCCTCTATTGAGGGCTTGTATTGCGACATCGGTGGTGCTTGCACGCTTTCTTCTAGTTTCCTATAGAAAGTTTTGTTACAAGAGATAACACTAAGATAAAATATGTATGATTTAAAAATCTGTGAATGTAAACATTTATTCTATGATCATTTTATTGTCTGTTACAAAAATGTAGTCAATAGACAAAAAATATCTACGTATTTTTCCTACAGATTATATTAAAAAAAATATTATTACTCTTTTTAAAAATAAGATAAAAGATCCAGAGCAGCCATCGAAATTTCATGATGGTAATAAAGAAAGTAATAAGAATTATAGATATTACATTACTGAAAAAATTAGGATACCTGAGCGCAGGCAGTATAGCTGGATGGTGTCGGCAGTGGTGCACCGCCAACTGCAGGCCCGGCGTCAGCGCAGACACCCATTCGGCCGACAGCGCCTGGTGGTGACATAACGCACACAGCAGCGAAACAGCTGAAACGATACGGGATACTAAGCGTAGAGCATGCATTACAATCATCATTTCCTTTCCCATTTCCCACGTTATATGACGTCGGCACAGAATGACTGTTGTCGAGTTTTGGCTATAGTTTTTACGGCATGGCGCCTGCCTGACGGCATACAATATACGACAGAATACAATTACCACAATTAACCATAAAGTTCTTTGCGCTTCCAAAACTTTTATGATCATCATTAAAAGTACGAGGTGTGTTGCCGCGCCGAGCTCTAACCATCTTATACGTTTCTCTTTCTACTTTTTTAGTTTTACTAAATTTGTTACAGTCAGAGTTGTCTTTTTTAAAAATTTAAAAGAAAATTCAAATATGGTTGTACAAAGTCTTCTTCGAAATACATCTTCCATTTAACCCTGGCATCAGAAAACAAGGAGAAGCAAAGGTTCGGCATCTAGTGGATATCCTCCCCGCAACACTACGAAAGCTATTTTTTTACAAACTATTTCTTTTCTATCCTGTTACACCAGAGAGAGCTAATATTGGCCATAAATTCATAGTTGAAGTCTAACCTTGATCGGATACCGCGCGGTTGTCAACAGTGGGTAGTACGAGGAGTGCCAGGGCTTCGGCCAGGCGTGCCGCCTCTCTAGGGCTTAAGGGACGTCCACCGCCTAACCACTCTTCAACTGGAGGCCAGCACTGCGTTGAACAGTTCAGAGTTCGCACCACGCAAGCCCGGGTGATAGTGCCCCAGGATGTTATAGCGGCTTCGCGCACTGAACTGAAATATTAAGGGATACAATGTAAAAGTCAGTATTTATTTGTGTGTCTGCAGTGATTATAGTCCAGAATTGTTTCACAACAGTCATACGCTACATGTTCAGTGTTTTTTGTTGATACTTAGTTATATTTATAGTTCAAACTGATTTACTAAAAACTTGAGTAGTCAATTTTTAACTCACACATCATCGTCGTACAACAAAGCAATAACAGCGGGGAGCAGCTGTCGCTCCAAGCACTCCTCTTTGACCTCGACGACGTTCAGCATTTCAGTGAGAAGGTTAGCGATGTACGCGCGTATTGTGTTGCCACTGGGACTCTCACAACTGCTCGCTGCGACTGGCAACAAAATAGATTTTTACTAAAATAGATCTTTTATCAAAAAATCAGAGTGGTAGAGCCTGCAGCAGCTGGTTGGGAAAAGCTTGCGCAACAGAGGCGACAATGGCGCAACTCAGTTGATACGGCTATTTTACGAACTTTGAAACCCGTCGTTTGCGAGACCTGGACGCTAAAACCTTACTGAAGAAAACACATTCACATTCAACACTATGTGCTGTGTGACCGGATTTTTAAGACCGAGTTCGTTTTCGCCAGCGATATTCGGTCACATTTTCGAAACTAGCCAGGTTGACGGATACGTTAAGAAGGACATGATCACCGTCATCTCGAAGTGTCATAGCTAAAATGATGAGATAAAAGATGATAATCATGAATTTTATAAATGAACTGTTACTTGTTACACTTCTGCGTTTTGTCTGAAGAGTGTGGTGCCGCAGACTTCATCCCTTTCTCTTTCCTTCTCCTCTCCTTTCTTATTCCTCCGCTTTCCTACAAAACCGCAGGCAACGCATCCGTCCGAAATCGTTACGGATAAGTAGCGGTGATCACTTCACATCAACATCAGATTGATACTTACAACGGTCACATTTATTTGTAAACGGAGGCTCCGCTATAGTTTTATTATATTATTTTTAGTAGAACTAAATATGTGTATTAAGTCGCAGGAAGTGTGATAGTAGATTACAAAGTACGTCAATTAATTATTTATTGAGTTTATCAAAATGACTTACACTCCCTTAAATGTTGCCAGAAGAAACTAAGAACATCAGGCCTATGTATCGCTAGCCACTTTAGCGGCATCGAGAAGATCTTTGCGGGAAACCCGCGTATGCTACTGTACACGATCCATCTGAAATATTCAGCGATATTATCAATAATAATACAGCAATATAAATTATAAATTAGTATTTATACCCGTAATATCTAGATATCAAGGTACAAATTTTTCCTACAAAACGTTCGCTTGTGTTGTTCTCGACATCAACATTGATTTTTGGATTGATGATTGGATTTATAAATAAGGCCTTGTACGCACCGAGTGACTGTCTATGGCAACTATCCGCAAATACCACGATCCGCAAAGTGCGTATAGCAAACCGCGCAGTCGCAATAGAGCCAATGGCTCTAAGATATAAGTTTGTGGTTTGCCACCGGAATAAGATTACAAAGTACATGACTTTCTTTACGTAACAAAAAATTACGTAATTTTTTAACTGTGTGTGTCCCTTATCAGACTGAAGCTTTGTGGTGCCAACCTATAGAAGCCATAGACTCTTCTTTATGAAGGACAAGTTCAGGCGCCCTTCCATTCAACCTAATCCCTCCAATTTCAGCTACTAGTTGATAAGCAAGCTAATTTCTTCTTGAAGTGAAATTGTGGTTTGTAATCAACAGTTATTAGTTTAGTTTTTGGTATTTCGTGATCTAAAATTACTCACTTTTGCAAAAACTCCGCTTGTGAAGCGCCATCTTCGACCGCTATTAAGACTGAAGCCAAATATACACCGACAATTACTGTGCTCTCCAAACTGACCGTATCCAACTTTTCCATTTTTTGTTCCAACTCATCTATAATCTCAGTGAAAATGGGCTTTATTATGTTGTAAGCGAAGTGATACCCGAAGTTATCTACGTAAGTACTAAACAGAGTAATCAGAAGCTCATATACTAAAGGATGGTTTGATACTTTGCAGCTGCCTATGATTTCCAAGATTTTTCTTATCCTGCAAATAATGTAAGGCATATTTAGAGGAGCTGAAATATACATATATAGAGATAGGTTTTTTGATTTCAAATTCGGATTTCTCAAATCAAATTCTTGTCTTCTGGCATCCTCGTTAGATAAACTTTCGAATAAAATTTGAACTGAATTTGAAATGCAAAAGTCCAATTAAGAATTCGTGAAAAAAAATTGGCCATTGCTGCATTTGTAAGTCATCACAGCTTTTTGCCGTTAGAGATTTGGATTCGCTGAGGCATTAATCTGATGTAATATTTATTGAATATGATATAAATGTCACCAATACCTATTATGACTTGAAATTGTTTAATCTCTAGGTTATCTAGGCTTTAAGTATCAAGATTATAAAAGTTATACTTACCAGTCAATAAACCAGTTAAGCTCCGCCCACCTAACGGAGGGATTGTCCTTAATTAAACTATTCATTGCTAACAACAACACCTTAGCATCAACATTGTCACTCATATAACACTGTACATCGATAAAATTCTCGTCAGTTTCCAACGGCACGTCTTGCAAGTTAATTGTCTTCATATCACAGTTGCTTAGGTTAACATCTTTAACTATTTGTACATTTATCACGTAAGCGAGCTCCGCCAACACTAGACTCCTAATAACTTCTAAATTTAATAATACACTCTTCCACTCATTGTCAGTGCTTGATTTAATTAAATTTGTCATAACACGATTGCACATATCTGATGAAAATTTCCCTGGAAATGAAAGCCACGTGTGATTATGATATATTTTGTTTATATACTAATTTAAAATCATATACTTAATTCAGATGATTAAGAGCATAATAAAGTAAACATAGAACAAAATCAAAAGCGCGCTAATTCTTCAACTTCCGCCCAAAGATGCATCAGTAGTCATAGGCAAACTATAAGATTGCATTGTATTATGGTCTAACATAAGGCATAAGAAATTCATACCCCTCATCTGTTATTCGATCGGGACCTCGATTATAACGTCCACATAAACTCGACCGCTACTATCGCCAACGACGAGGAACGGAAAGTTACAACCTAATTTATCAATGTATATATGTATATAATGTCCAATTATGGGTACCTTGAAGAGAAGAGTGAATAGTATCATTTTTACTTCGACCAAATCGCCACTTAACAGGTGCGATTGTGTCATGCGCTAGATTATTCATTATAAAAAAGTATAAATTCCTTATGCCGTATCTTATACTCTAATGATATCGTGTACAAGTAGTAATTCTTATTCTTACAATACTTAAATCACCGAAGCATACGTTTAAAAAGAAAAATAAAACATACCCGATAATAAAGCGCTCCTCGCTAGCGTCGGTACAAAGACATTAATTGTATCCTTAACATTCTTCTCGACGGGATCTTTTAAAAAACTAAACATGAGATTCTCCAACTGGCCATACTTATGATCAGCCACCACACACACAAGACACGCCGATTTCAAACCCAGGCTACGAACCTCGGGTTCACTCGACTCACACATAAGTGCCACAAGGCTAAGCAACAATGACGTACATAACTCTACAGGAACATAAGGCGCTATAGCGAGGCATATTTGACTTGCTAATATCCTACGCTCTGAAGTTCTTGATGCCAATAATTCTGCTACGGACGACAACACTTCTGCCGCCCCTCCCCACTTCACGACAAGACAGACAGCTGAAAAAAAAACATTTAAATGCAACGCCAACTTTTTGCAATAGACGTTCGACGATTATAAGCTTCGAGTTCGACTCATATATCTGGTGCGAAGGTTTCGGGACCCTAGCTTTAGGGCCTTCACACGACCTCTTTTGTATGCGCGACGTCAGCGCGCACAAAAAACGTCCTGTAAAAACTCAAAAGGCCCCTTAGCTATTTTATGTGAGAGGCCTAAATCAATCTTTTGGCCATTACTACACTAACTACATTTACTTTATTATTCTAGAAATACAATAGTTTGAAGATTTATTATATTATAACTTTAAGGAAATAAACATATGTTCATGTATATTTTCAAAAATCCCAATTTGGACAGAAAACACTTTGTCTGTTGATTTTTATCATCATCTCCTTTTCCCCTTTCCCCTTATGAGAGGTCAGCACAGAATGACCGTTGTCCATACAGTATTGGTTTTGGCTACAGTTTCTACGGCCGGCTACCTGCCGCCAACCCTCCTCGGGAATTTGTTTGTTGTTTCCATATCGATCAGCAATTCTTGTGATCTTATGTACGAGGTATTGTTCGTTTGTACGTACCGTCGCATATGATCCTAGCATCATTTGGCTCGGGCTTCTTAAGTAGGGTAAGCAGCGTGTGCAAAAGACGCGCCCGCCTCGTATCTGCGGCTGCGGGCAATAGCGCCGCGCCCGCCGCCAGCAATGCCGCCGCCTCGCCGCGCCGCGACACCAATGTATGCGGCACGATCTATATAGCAATAGTAACCGAGTCTTCATACATCATACATTTTAACTAGAAAGCTACCAAACCGAGCGGGAACTAACGCGACCTCACAGAAAACAAACACCTCTTAATTCATATTTCATCATTTTGCCTTATAGGTTCCGCAATGCCCCGTCTCATTTCCATCCGAAAGGGATTCTCTACTTGTCAATTCTTTTTTGTTTTCTACAATAGGGCTGGCACCGCATGTATAACTCATGTGAATTATACATGCATGGTAGATGTCTGGTGGTCACTTATCATCCAACAATAAATAGTACTTTGGGAACAAAATCCTACATCCTTAACGCAATAAAATCCGTCTAATTAGTTTTATCCCCTCCATCTCCCTGCCCTTTTCCCACTCATGTGCACAGTATGAATGTCCATACTGTATAGGTTTTGGCTACAGTTTTTATGGCCGGCCGGCCGCCGGACAACCGTCCTCCATTTTTTTAATTTAAATATTTAATTAAAATACACTTTGTAAAGAAATAAAAAGGCCGAGGTCCGTTCAATAAAAACAATTTCAAGTGTTATTTCCCTAAAATGTTGGTTATGATAAATATAATAAAGTAAACTAATAGTATTTACCCTTGGCAACGTGTCCGCTACTAATAACAAGAGTCCCGGCAATGTGATGGGTTTGTCGCTATTGACCAACTCTGTCAGGAGATCATTGGTCAATGGTTCATTGAGATGTAATGCTTCAGAGCACCAGTTTAAAATGGGCTCTTTAACACCATTCGGTATCCCACTAAAATAAAATAACAAGAAGCTACAGTGTTGTTGATTACACTCCAGTCTCTTTTATACAAAAAGGTTTGCAATGCTGCAATGGTAAGTATTAATGCATACTGATGGTCACAGGGGAAACAAAAAGAAACAATTTCTCCCAGATAAATTTCAAATGACGCATTGATTCAATATTGGTAAGAGTCGTCCGAGGCGCACATAATTACACTGACACATTGGTGATACACTAAAGAAAGACCGTATTAAGGTCTTCTGTCCATTGACGCGGAGCGGTGCGAGGGAGTATGTGCAGCGGAGTTGCGGACTACGTCCATTGACGCGGGAACGGAGTGTAGTGCGGAGCGGAGTTAAAGATTGTGTAGAACCACACAATCTTTAACTTCGCTGCGCACCGCGCGGTGACTCATACAAAGCGAGCGGACAATTTAGTTCCTCCTTTTCTGCACTCCGTTTCTCCGCACCGCTCCCCCGAAATGTATGAACTTTATATCAAAAGTTCATACATGCTCGCAAAGCCCTGATTACCCTAAAAGTTCCCGTAAACGAAGACCAAGTATGCGTAGATGTATCAATGTAGAAAAAGCAAAAGAGATGTGTTAAGAGATGAACATGCCAAATCAAAATCTGTAATTTCTACCTATCCATTTGGGTTAGGGGTGTGAGTATTTATTGATTTATGTATTCTCAATTTTCTTACCTGTCTATCCACATCTCCTTAGTGTTATTCTCGATGCTGTTATATTCGTATTGCACTCGGGTCCAGTCACCGGCGTCGTTAATGCTTAATGTTTCGTCGAGCGTGGTGACACTGCTTCTGCGTAACGGAGACTCTGTCGCGCTGGTTTCGCCTAGCAACGCTGGCTCGAATGAACTCGTGTTTGAACCTTCTTTCTTCCTGTGACAAACATCATCTTAAATTATTTAACTATGCTTTATTACAATTGTAAGGTATTACGATAATAGTTGTAACTTGACCGTTACATTAAATTCTTATTCTTAATATATCAGAAATTATTTTTAAGGTCTTAATTCAACTGACGGAATTATATCTATTCAGGTATGTCCCAAAACAAAGGTACAACCAGCAGAAACCGCAACTGTTGCACGAATTGATCATTGGCATTGGAGAAAATAAAACGACCACACAGAATATAGCTAAAGGTGTTTATACATTTTATTTTCCGATGAGTGAGCTGCCCCAGTCATCATTTCCATCCTGAGTATCCCCTCGTCTTTTCCTACTAAAGGCCACCTACTTTACGGAAAAAACTATACTTCCACAACTCGTTTTTGTCTGTGATAGGTAACCACAGAATTGCAATACTGTTTAAGCTTAAAGATTACTTCACTATTCTAATAACCATAATAATTTATATATATTAAAGCAAATATGCGCTCACGCCTGTAAGCCAGAGGCGTCGGCACAGACATGGATTTCCATGGAGCAGTGGTAGCCCAGTGGTATAGGAAACATACTAAAAAAGTCTGATTATTATAAATTTATGATAACACTTACATTCCACAATTCTTCTCACTGTCAATAATTTCAAACTGGTCTGGTGTAGCACTGTTTGTTGAATTTCCACTTCCATAATGATTTTCAGCAGCGGTACAGGTTATGGGTCTGGCTTCTAGAGATTGCTGTATAGTACTTTGGCGTGTTGTGAGCAATTTTTCCCCTGGTATTTGAAGGTCAAGACCTTTACTCTCTGATGTTGGACTTGTTAGGGAGTTTAAACTTACTATTGCAGCATCATACAACTTTTGATAGTTCAATTTTTCAGTCTCCAAAGCTATTATCTTCTGTTTTAATAATTCAATCTCTTCAGCCTGTATTAATAACTGTATAAAAGATGTTAGAACTGAGCTGAATAATTCACTATAAAATTTTAATAAGCGTAGGACCTGATATAATAATTATAATTTTTTTTTATGAAAAAAGGTGGTAAATTAGCAAGGGGGTCACCTGATATCAAGTGACGCTACTCATAGGCATCCGTACGCAATACGGGATTAGATATGTAACACCTTTAGACCATATCAGAACTGTTCTTGTGTTTTTGTTTTGTATCTTTAAAATGTATGCTGTTGGCATGTCATAAATAAATGAATACATAAAGTAAACCACGAAAAACTAGTTTTGAAACAATTAATGCCATCCATATAAATAAAAAAATGATTGTAATGTACATCCACCCAACCACAAATCGTTAAGGCTTTAGATATTCATATATGGCTTGAAAACTAAAGACCAGATAGGGCCCTTGCACTTACCTCATGGTTCCAATCTGCATCATTGTCTAGTGAAGTTTGACAGCTAACACACACATTTTCTTCTTCAACATCAGTTTGACAAGAAGTATTTATACCCTGTATTATTTCAGTTTGTGTGACCCCATCAATTGTTGATGTACTCAGTGGTCTTTTATTGCCTCTAAACAATGAAATAAGACCGGCTGGCCGGGGCATATTAAGACCAACATCATCCCAATCTTCAAATTCCTTAAAAATAATGTTTTTACTTACTTTTCATATTATTAATTTCATAATTCTGTTAAGACTACGAAGTTTTTATTAATTTTCTTGAAATGAAAGCAATGTAGCAAAGAAGTTTTTATTAGCTCCTTTATTAACTAACCCACCTTTGATGACTAAAAAACGGAAATTACTTATTGAAATTTGTGCTTATTGTATGAGAATACAGCCACTAGATTTCTTATTGGGACCAAAGCATTTAAGTGAAAAAAGAACACATACATTATGATTTTGCGTTGACCCTAATTCTGCTGAAAGATGTGACAATCCATTTATTTGTTGAAAATGGAATAGGTGGAATCAACTTTTGAGCCATTTTATGTGCAAATAATTTAATACTCCACCTGATCCGGGTTTTCATCTGAGAATGTAATGGAAGTGAGCTTATAATTTTGCAGCAACAGGTATTCATTGATAAGAAAATTTAATGCTCGTTTTTCATGTGGCTTCAATGATCGTTTATCGAAGTTATCTTGTGTGATCTTATCCAAAGCAGACTCGCCATCTTTACAAACATAATTAAGAATTAGTAAGGAAAGAGGTGTGGAATAAGCATACTTGGGACAGCCAAGTGGCTGACGCCATTGGTCATCCCAGGTATCGCTGGAAAGTCAAAGTTGAGAAAGACCTGCTTCAACTTCAAATTCTAAACTGGCGAAAGATGGCACGGGATTAAAGAGAGTGGAGACTCTTGTTGTTGGAGGCCAAGGCCCACTTTGGGTCACCGATCCACTCTAGTTAATTAGTTTACTTTTTGATCATTAAATGAGACAGGCATGATGTTAATACAATAAGATATATAATAAATGTTGAGTAAAATAGATAGCTCTACCATACAATAGTAGTCATAAGTTGTTAATAATTAAGTTATGAATCAAAGTTTTTTATGTAAAAACTATGTAAACAGTTACCTGCAAACTGTGTGAGATTTGCGCGTAAGGCATTAATAGTTTCTCTAGCCTTCCGTAGCTCAAATTCTAATACTGCTACATCCCCACCACTGCCACCCCTATCGCCTCCACCATCCTCTGAATATCTAGCAGTATCCAGTGAGTCTAAGGTGGCTTGACTAGGCGTTCGATCTAAAATAATTAAACAATAATGTTTTTTAATTCACTTTGAAAACTGGCTAAAAATTTTATCTGTCCCTTACATTTTAATTTATCAATTAGTCAGTCTGTAAAACATTGTATTAAAAGGTTAATAATTTTTAAATTATCTCGTAGGAATTGGGTGGAAATAACTTTACAATCATTATGTGTTGACATTTTATTATGTGAATATTATATACATTTTCAAATTTAATGTCATCACACATTTTTTTATAATTTTGTATTTATATTATAGATTGTAATGTTATATCTACTATATAACAATGTGAAACGATAATTGATGTCATAACTGGGCACAATAACAATAGTAATTGGTAATTTAGATTCGCTTACGCATCGACCCAATATCCGAAGGTCTAGATACATGTTGTTCAAAGTTGCCTGGATTTGAAAAGAATTCTCTTAACTGCGGTAATTCTTGTCCGCTCTCAACCAGTTCTGTATGAAGCTCTAAAGCTGTTAAAAAATAACGATCCTTAAGTAACTTAGTTGCTATATCTTCGTATGCGAGATGAGGTGAAGACGTAAAGGAACTCTCTTCAACGTCTTTGTATGGATTCATTGTTTCAATAAATTTCCATATAACAAAACATGCACAAAATATGTATATATCATCGCCCACATGAGTCAAATAAAAAATATTGCTTTGTTTTATCTTTTATCACCAAAACAGATTTTTTAATGAAGAACGATGAAATTATTGACAGATACCGTAAGATTGACACTTCAGTTCACAGTTGACATTGACTTTTGCACAACAAGCTGAAACATATACATCCATGCAAATGCAATTTTTATTTACTTTAAAAGTGATTCATAATTAACTAAATATGAACTCTATCATATTTACAGTCAGCTAATACGAGGCATTAAAAGTGCACGAGTCGTTAAACCAGGCGTGCCCGTGCCCTGGCTGTAAGAAATATATCTGTTGTAAAATAAAATATAAACGATTGAATTCGAAGTTCGCATTTCGTAACTATAATTCGACATATTCTATTAGATATTCATATCTGCTTATGATAATAATTTTCATAATAAGGACATGTGGAAATTCTTTGTTAGTTGTAATCTAATAATTTATGCAGTCAACATTCCATGTTACATGTGTTATCATATCCTTTTTGAATATTTTTTCATGATTTAATAGTTACTTATTATACAAACATTTAAAACATATCCACATTCACACAAACGCTTAGCACAAACAAACCAAAAACGCAAAAGCACTTGTCTTCTTCTTATCATTCTTAAGTCAAGTGTCACTGTCAATCATAACTAACTGTCAACATACAAGCATATAAGATAAGCTTTTTAGATGCTTAGGCAGTCAAAGTTTTGTTTTGATTTCTAATTTTAATAACCCTACGCTATTCAAATCAATAAATTAAATGATGTAAATCTGTAATTAACAGTGCGTTGAGTCGTTTTTTGTTTATAGTTTCTTATCCATTATTAAGTAACCCACTGCCGCAAAATAGATAACAAGGATGAGTGAAGAATACTTTAATCTGAAACAAAAATTAGAAGAACTTGGATATAACTACGCATTACCAATAGATGCAGTTCCATTAGCGGAATGTATTGTTGCGGATTTGTTGCAAACTACACGTAGTTTACAGCACTATATGGATTTATCTAAAGATGCCCTAATACAGCGTGATTCGTTAATGATGGAAGCGGAGCCATACAAATGTGATAACGCAAAATTAATTCGTGAAAATAATTCATTACATAAGGAAATAATTACACTCAAAGAAGAAAATATGAGACTATCGAAAGAATCAAAGAGAAAAATTAAGTGTATAACTGAGGACATAATGAAAAAAGATATGTTAATTAGCAAACTTCAACACGATATTAGAGATTTGAGCTTAAGAGGATTGTGTGCTGGCACTCAAAGTAGCCGTAACAAAAGCAGAAGAAAGGATGATGAATCCACTGCTGTGAGCAAAATTTGTATTTGCAGCAGTCAAAGTAATACTGACTTAGGTAAGGACACACTAGAGATGTCAAAAACTATTCAAATTTTAAAAGATAAAAATGATGCATTTGTAGATGAAATATCAATACTTAAAAATCAAATTGAGCACAGGGATAGTGAAATTTTAAGACTTAATATGTTGTTAGAAGGTGGTAGGCCATTAGCAGCAATAAATAAAGACTTTTATGTTAATAACTCTGATCAGAGTGATCAATCAATAGTCAAACAACTGAAGAAAATACAAAAAGAAAATGATATATTAAAAAAAGAAATCAACAGTGGCTTAGAGAAGCAGCATGAAGCAATGTTACGAGCTTTGACACTTGCTGATAAAAATAGAAATTTAGAAGATGAATTGCAAAGAGTAGACAAACTAGCATTACAAGTTGAAGATGAATGTAATAAAAAATTATCAACTTTAACAAATGAAATAAACTATTTTCAAACAAGATTAGAAAGTTTAAGTTTAAAAAATTCTGAATTGCAAAGAGAACTTTCTGAATACCATAGAAAAGACAAAACACCTCAATCATGTTACACACAAGAATCTTTAAATTTGGTTGTTAAAGAAAAAGATATCTTACAAAAGGAAATAAAAGATCTTATAGATATTAATAAAAATCTCCAAGATAAAATTGTTTCTTTATCTCAATTTAATAAAAGCTACCATGACAAAATATCTATGGATAACCAATATTATCGTAATGGTCCTAAATGCCTTCAAAAAGAGGAATTACAAAAACTTCTACTAGAAGAAAGACATAAGTATGAGTCATATATGAAAGATATTCAAGAAAAACTATCAGAAACATTAAATATTTTTAATAAACATGTACATAACAGTATTGGAGTAAATTCTAAACATGATATTTCTCCAGATAATACATTTATAAGAGACTTACACAATAGACTGTGTGAAAGTGAGCAGAAAATTCTTATGCTGAAACAAGAAAATAGTGAGCTTAAACACAATGCAGTTCAACAGGAAGATTATAACAGGGAAAGTCTTAAAGATATTATAAAACAACTAAACATAGAAAATACTCAACTAACAAAAGAAAATATCTCTCTTTGCCAGCAACTTAGCCAGCATAGAATTATTAACTCAGTACAACCTAACACAGATGAATATAATTTAAAAGATTTTTTTAAGCTTAAAGAGAAAAATGATTCCTTAACAAGAGAACTTGACTTTCTAAAAAAGGACCAACAAGAATATCAATTAAGGTATAAAGAAACAATAGATTTAGTAGAAAAACTAAAAAGAGATTTAGCTTTCAAACAAAAAGAAATAGAAAAATTAGAGGAAGAAAATTGTTCATACAAAATGACTAACAGAACAGGTAAAGCCTCCGTGGAGCAGTTAAGAGATGAATGTAACTTTCTTAGAGAACAAATAAAGATAATGCAAACAGATGTGATCAAAGAGAAAACGATAGCTAGTCAAATAAAAAATATACAAATTGAAACAGAAAGAAATAGCTCTGAAGTTCAAAATGAATTATTAAACATTCAAAAAAAACTTAGTTTGTCAAAAGATAACATCAGTTCATTAGAAAAAAAATGTAAGGAGTTACAATCTGAAATAAATTCTTTACAAGTTGATAAATCAAATTTAATTGAAAATATTAAATCCATTGATCGGGAAAGAGATAAATTAGTTATAGAATTAGACAACAAGGCTGAAAGTATAAGTAATTTGGAAGACAAAATTAAAAGTCAAGCATATGAAATTAGTAAATTAGAAAGAGAGAATGGAGAATTAAAAAGAAGATTGAACATAAATATATCATCTGAACACAAACTAGCAGATTATGAATCACAGATTATGTTTTTAAATGGTGAGATATCAAGGTTGACTCAGCAATATGACACAGCTGTAATGGAGAATAAACGTTTACAAAACAATTTAGGTGATGCCAACGGTACACTAAAATTAACAAAATTAGAATTTGATAAATGCAAGAAAGAAGTTGACAGTCTAAAGCAACAATTACAACATTATGTTGCAGAAATCAGGCGAATTGAGGAACTTTTGTCACAGAAAGAAGCAGAAAGATCAGACATGCTTGAACAATTTGCTAGTTTGTCAGTTGAAGCAAATATTTTAGAAAACACAAATCACTCATTAGAAAGTGAATCTGCCTCCAAATCACTTCAGTTACAAAGTTATATTAGTAGAATTCAAAACTTAGAATCTAAACTCATTGATAAAGAAAACATAATTGACAGTCAATCTGCACAAATAGCAGCAATCACTTGTAAAGTTTCTTCATTAGAGAACGAAATAAAACTTATTTCAGACGAGAAGAAGGTCCTTGAACAAAATATATCATACATGAAGCAAATGTGTAAGCATTTGCAAATGGATCAATCTCAAAAGAATCTGGACCTCAAAGATACAGATTCTGAGTTAAAGCTTTATGAGAATAAAATAAAAAGCTTATCTAATACAAAAGCCGAATTGCAAGTTGAAAATCAAGAAATTAAAAATAAATTGAGCTCAACAGAAAAGTTGCTTTCAAATGCTAGAAGAGAAATAATTGAATTAAAGTTAGCACTACAGGATGCTACTTCTGAAACAAAATCTTTACAAGACTGTGTTAGTAGGTTAAGTAGAAGAGAACCTGAAATTCATGAGGTACATTATTTCGTTATACTCATATTTATATTTTTACAGCTGATATCTGATTTTCAGTGTACCATATTATTTTATTCAGTTATTGTTTTCATACTTAGGTAATGAATGTTTGCTTTAAAATCCCATTGAAAATTTGTTTGTATTACGTTAATACCTCACTAAAGAAGTGTCCAAACAACTCAATATAGTAATTTGGATATCAATTCAAATACATTTTCAACTGATGTCAATATTAAACAATTTAGATATCAATTTAAATTGTAAATTTTGAGTTAAGGTATTTTGCCACCAAATTTAGAACTGATGTCAATATTAAATAATTATTAGAAATCAAGGTGTAAAATGGTAAACTACGAAATAAAGTAGTACTTTAATTAGTAATTTACTATTAAATTTAATATTACTAGCTGTGGACTGATCTCACCTTCGCTCTGCATTGTCTTTGATGTGGGTTATTTAGTATTCAGATAATGTCATAACACAGTGCCATCTAACAAAAAGATGAGTTTTTAGCTTCTATATCATCCTGACACTACACTTCCTAAAATAGATAATGCAAATACTTATCAAAAGATGGCAAACATAATTATTTTTTGTGAGAATGTTTTAATGAATAAGTTAAAATGGATAGAATAAGAAAAAAATACAAAATGTTATCCAAATTGCTATTAGCCATTTCTGAAATAGCCAAAATATACATTAATTGCTCGCTTTATATAATAAGATTTTCTTTTTACGTAATACAAATTACAGGCTATAATAAAATAAATTAATTTTCAGCATACTCTAATACATGAGGACATTGACCCACCTCATACTCTCGGCGAAACAATTCACGAAGTGACCAATGAAGACGACGAAGACAGTCTAATTCTTGGTGACCATATTCTACATAAAACTTATTCTAAATATTCACATGGAAGTACTATTTGATGACAACCTTTGATTCTATTACTAAATTTATTTCTTATCTATTACTAAAGTTAAATGAGAATGACATACTTGCTTGTTTTGGTAATATGGGACAATCTATGGGAACATTACATATTTTTAGAATACTAACATATTATTCCCAATATTAAGATAATTTGTAGATTTTTGGATATGGAGTTGAAAGAAGTATGGCAGGACCAAGCATAATGGATTGTACTGTTGTCTCAGACTACCCCCTAGTTGATATGACATACTAATTTGGGGAACCCATAAATCAAGAACTGGTAATGTCTTACGACAACAATGAGATCTGAAAGATTATAGGTATTATGAAATAATGTGTAATTTTCTGTAAATATGTCAATATGTACGATTAAATGTAATACAAAAACAATTAAATTATTTGACAGCTTGAAATAAAATTCTTTTTATATGAAATCTTCATTTATTACCATTGAATATATTTTGCAAAAATGTTTTACCTACCATTAAAGTTCATCCACAATTTATTGCTATATGGCTACCACAAACAAACAGTAGCTTTTAAGATAATATTTACATTTCTATCAAAAACCTTATTAATTAACTGCATTAAGTAATTAAATCATATTTTTTGTACAACAAAATAAAACCTATTCTTTAAATAAAATTATTCAAATTGATATAAAAGAATGTAGCATGCAGCTAAAATATAAAAATCATGTCATTTTAAACTTAAATTATCCCAAATTGTATGTTTTGCTAATTAAAATAAATTTTCTCAAATTATTTATCCAATCCTGGGTAAACAGAGATAGCATTTGCTATTTGATATTATAAATTAAACTTAAACTTGTTACCATATGAACCTAATAGTAGTATTTTTTTTACATTTGAATCCACTTCATGTTTCCAGTTTTTGAACCAATGTAACAGACAATGGTTTTTTAGGTATTAATAATAACAGAATTTGACCTTATTGCAACTGGACACATATTTACTTTTGAAAATCAAAGTTAAGAACAAGTTATGGGCATAAGGCAAAGCAATAAGTCAAACCCACAATTGTCACAATGTAATCCTGATATCTCAATTGGCCAAAATATGGTATCTTCTGATAATACTATCGGTGGGGTAAAAGTGTACATTTAAACAATATTACACTATATATTAATACCTTTTTGCCAGACTTAAACATGGATAGTATAAGTGATAATTGTGGAATGTCCTATTTACATTTGTATGAAAAAAGCAACTACACCTTATACTTGACCTATTAGAAGCTGTAGAAACCATCAGTCGAGCTCTAAATAACTATTTACATTACATTCTTTATTATACAAACAAATTAAAATGATAATTTTATCGCATCACAGCAGACAAACTAAAGGTAAACTATAATTTATATCATATCAGTTAAAAAGTGTTTCAGTAAGCCTTGATTAATTCAATATTTTATTCAAAGCATAAAATCAATTGGTATTAAGACTTAACTATACAAACAAGTAGTACTAGTACTCACTAACATTTTCACTATAACACATGAAGCTATTATAATTTAAATACATTATAATTTCCTATTGATCAGCACCATCTAAATCATTAAGATACAGCTAAGATAAGGCATAATTGACATTACACATATTATATAGATACTGAACTATAGAGATTATTATAAGTTCTCTATAGTGTTTTATAAAGTTGCTAATATTCTTGTGAATCCTATACCAGCTCCTAATACTGTTTGTCCAATGCCCCATATCATAGCATGTATGGGTGGCATGTCAAGCTTAGCCGCTCGGTATATAAACGCTATAGCGGCACTGCTTGCGACGCCCGATGTGACAGGAGTCACAACTCCCATTACTATTAATAACACTGGAAAGAACTTCCCGTATTTATGCTTTCGTAGAGTACCAAAAGCTACTAATCCCGCACAAGTGTGCACAAACACAGATGAGCACAATGACCACAAAAACACTGGGTACCACATTTCACCAAAAGTATCGAGTGGATCACCTGAAGTCAACTTTAATATATCCACGAATGAATCAAATTCGGACACTTTAAATTCCGACAACATGTCATACATGTTGTCTTGATGAAGTTGATGGTAACAGGCATCGGGGTGATTTTTCCTCGCATCAATGTTCGAATAATAATAATAAAATAGGTAGCTAAAATTGGATCACTTAGGGTATAAATACAACCGAAGCCAATATTATACTCTGGCCGTAATAAATTGTATTAATAAAAACAAACTAATTTCTTTCAATTATGCAACTTATTGTTTTATAGTTTACAATTTAAAAATATTAACAATGACATTTTATAATTAGTATAAATTCTTTCTATTCTTGCCTTTATTTATCAAAGTCAAACTCTTGTCATTTTCTAACAGTGTCACAGACAGATTAAATATTAGTAGAATCATGTATTAAATTTAAATTTCAAATAAATGAATTTATGCTATATAATGATTTCCCTAGATATAATATAGAGGTAAGAGCATATGAAGATCTATGTATATATGTTGATATGCTATATTATATTCCATATACTCACACAAAATCACCCGTAAATGGTGTAAAAAAGGGTAGCGCAATTAAAATAATAAGAAAAAGAGGACAGCTAGTGCTTGTTACTTAAGCTTAAGTGTAAACGCGTCCGAATTGGAACGGTTTTGCTACTTTTTGTATTGAAGTATCATTGGGTTCGCGTAAACAATATATACACACATATATACTCAACACGCGTCAGCAACATGCTTATTTGAATTTAAAACAGTTTCGACGAACTTTTTAAATTTATTTTTTTCTAGTACCAATTTTATTTTTAAGTAACAAGGGTTTATTTTTGTTGATTGTTCTTTTCTTTTTTATTTATTTTTCAACTATTGTCGCACCTTCCCACCTGTTTTGAGTTTTCACTTCTGTTGGCAATCCTTATGACTGCCTGTTTTTTTTTTTCTAGGTATTTCATCATTCATGACTATTTTAAACGTTTGAAAATAAGACTGTATCAAGAAATGTGAAACCCGCTACGAAACCCAAAAGAATATTAGAGTTCCATTCGCATTAGTTCACTGAGTTTTTAACAAATTTAAAGTATATACTCTGGACTCTTGTCTTTAGTTCTCGATAGATCTTTGTACTCTGTGCTTGAGTTTGACTTCAATAAGCTGAAGTTGCAACCGAGTTGCAAGTTGCAACAATAACAAAAATTAAGAAATACGTACCTGTCTTGTGTAGTGTTCCTTAAGTTAAGAATTTATATTTTAATTGGATGTTGACTTTGCATTCGTGCCAAGTTTAAAAGGTAAATACATTATTCATTCATTCATTATCCCAAAAAGAAAAAAATATGATGTGGTTACGTTAGTCATTAGTCTGAAGTTGGTGTGCAATGATCTCTTGTCATTGTTCTGTCCTGTCAAAATTAATACGATACAAATAACCTAACCTCGTTTCTATTAGGTGTCCGCGTGTTTATTATATTGTTATTTAATTAATTTTAATATTTAATTAAAAGTGCTCAAAATGGCTAAAGTTCGGTCAGCTCCGGGTGCGCCCCGCAAACAGGGGTTTAATAAATCTGGACATTCAATGAATCCAGACCGTCCTACGGAAGGTTTAAAAGGAGTAGGTAAGCCAAGGACAAAGGGAACAATTAAAAGGTTGCAGATGTACCGTAATTTTAAGGCAAAAAGAGACAAGACTGGGAAAATTTTAACCCCCGCCCCATTTCAAGGCTGGCTACCGTCGGGTACACAGGCTAGAGTGGAACCAAATCAGAAGTGGTTTGGAAATTCCAGAGTTATTTCTCAGAATGCTCTACAAAAATTTCAAGAAGAATTTGGGGCTGCTGTAAAGAATCCTTATAAGGTTATTATGAAGCCCACAAATTTACCAATCACTTTGCTGAATGAGAAAGCTAAACATGCCAGGGTTCATCTTTTAGATACTGAAGGTTTTGACAAAACTTTTGGCCCCAAAAAGCAAAGAAAGCGTGTAAATTTAAAATTCAATGATATAGAAAATTTTTCAAAAGCAGCGGAAGTAAGCAGCGAAAAATATGATGAAACTAAAGATATTGACCTAGTTCGTGAAGATACTGGTGTCAGAGAGGGGAAAAGAGATTGGGTGTTTGGTGCTGGCATGAGTAAAAGAATCTGGAATGAATTGTATAAAGTAGTGGATTCATCTGATATCCTTTTACAAGTCCTTGATGCTCGTGACCCTATGGGGACAAGAAGTCCTTATGTTGAGAAATTTTTAAAAGAAGAAAAGCCACACAAACACCTTATTTTTATCTTAAATAAAGTAGATTTGGTCCCCAATTGGGTAACACAGAGATGGGTTGCTATTCTAAGTGCGGAGTATCCGACCATAGCTTTTCATGCTTCAATAACCCATCCATTTGGTAAGGGCTCACTTATTAATTTGTTACGCCAGTTTGCTAAATTACATATTGATAAAAAGCAAATAAGTGTTGGTTTAATTGGCTATCCTAATGTTGGAAAATCATCAGTTATTAACACCTTACGAGCTAAAAAAGTGTGCAAAGTTGCTCCAATTGCAGGAGAAACAAAGGTTTGGCAATATATTACATTGATGCGGCGAATATTCTTGATTGATTGCCCAGGTATTGTTTATCCTTCTGCTGAAACAGATACAGAAAAAGTGCTAAAAGGAGTAGTAAGAGTGGAATTAGTGCAAAACCCAGAAGATTATATTGAAGAAGTCATTAAAAGAGTGAGAAAAGATTATTTAATTAAAACATATAAAGTTGAAGGATGGGAAACTTCAACTGAGTTCTTAGAAAAACTTGCTGCAAGGACAGGAAAACTACTCAAAAAAGGTGAACCTGACATAGCTCAGGTTTCTAAGATGGTTCTTAATGACTGGCAAAGAGGTAAGTTACCTTTTTATGTTGCACCTGAAGGATTTGAAGTGCCATTGTCTAAAAAAATTGAAAAGCAAACAGAGGTGCAAGATGAAAATGAAAAACCAACAAAAGCCCAAGAAAGTGAGGACAAGGCTCAAAACAATACAACTATTAAAGAAGCAGCGGAAACCCCTGAACAGCCCAAATTAGTAATCAACAAGTTGGTAATAGCCCAAGACTTTGCCAAAATAAGAGTAGGTTTACCATTTGACAATGAGCAGGATGTCAAACCACTTCAAGCAATTGAAATTCCTGATGAGTTAAAAGGTATAGATGATGGAGAGGATGATGAAAAATCCCAAAATGAATCCCAGTCTGTAGAGGGGAATGACAAAATGAAAGAAGAAAGTGATTCTGATTCGGATATTAGTAACTTTTATAGTAATGATGAAAAAGAGTGTAGTGATGTGGAAGATTACTTAACAAACAATCCTGAAACTGTGAAAGAGTTAAAAAGAAAAAGGTTGGAAGTGGCCAGTGGTACCTTCACTGTAGAAGAAATTCCGCATAAGAGTGCAAAAGTTAAGGGTACATCTAATGTTAAAGTTGTAAATAAAATGACAGCCAAACAAAGAAGAGCAATAGAAAGGTCCCAACGTAGAACTAAAACTGGAAGCAACTTCTATGAAGTATCTAATGTTAAAAATAGAAATAGAAACAAGAAAACGATTGTATAATATTATGATTACTATTGGTTTGCCTTAAAATTGGTGTAATAAAAGTCCTAATTGCATTTTTTATTGTCTTATTTGTAATGTCCTATATTTAATTAAAAAGACAAGTAACAGATAATTAAGGTATCCTAATTTTTATTATGTAATATATTTGTATTTCATATATATATAGACTACACTAGATGTTTATTACTTTTTAGATGTCATCTGGCAGTGATAGTGATGAGGACTATGTACCAAAAGAGCCTGAGCAACTCTCCGAAGAAGAATCGGCGGATGAAGTAACTGAAGCACAATATGAAAATGAATTAGATCAAAAGACTAAAAAAAGAAAAGCAGTTCAAAAAAATATAAAAAAGAAGAAGAAGATTTGTAATGGTGATACAGAAGAGTCTAAAGAAAGTGTTGAAATAGCGACAGAGGAGAAAAATCCAGAGGACGAAAAAAAACGAGAAGATGACCTTTGGGCGATGTTTTTAGAGGGAACTGATACAAAACCTAAATCTGCTAACAATACTAAAACTGAAACAGAAACTACAAAAACCAAATGTGTTAATGGTACATTATCAACTAAAAAAACACCGACACATGATAATTCGAAGGCCTCTACTGAAAGTGAAAAAGAAAGGAGGATTTTCGAATTTGCTGGGGAAACAATCATTGTGGAAAATAATGTTATTAAAGAAAAGATTAAAGTGGCTGAGACATCACCTTCAGGTAAATATTTGCATCCATAAAGAATAAAATTTACCTCTGGGCTAAAAAAGCCTTATGAGGATGTACAGTATAGCTATTAAATAAAGGTGATGTTAAGTTTTTTTAAGTTAAGATTTCTTTCAGAATTATTTTTTTACTTTGGATAGACAGCATACTGTACTTACTGTACTATATTCTTACTAACATTCTTGTTAAAAATTCTAACTATTATAAATCTTGCACTAGGAGATAGATCACAACAAAATTTGAATGGTACTTTCGAACCTACAATTTTTGGTTTTATTGACTGTACCCTACTAAACTTATAGGTTACTTCCGCTTCAAATAATGAAACAAGATTTAATGAAAATTCATGTAAGAATGTGTTCTTTATTGTTACAGTAAGTAAAAGCATTCCTTCTCGTGGATCTGGCGGTCTATCAAATGTTCTAGGACAGCTAAATAAGAAAAATAAACTCTCTACACTTGAAAAGTCCAAGCTTGATTGGGATACATTTAAAAAGGAAGAGGATATTGAAGCTGAAATACAAAGCCACAACAAGGGAAAACAAGGGTAATATTTTCTTTTATAAAACTACATACTCTTCCAGAATTACAAAATACATTTAATGTCTAATACTTTGTAATTTACACCTTTAGATCTTGCCTTGTATATGTCAAGGATTTGCTTCAACAAACATCTTTGTGCTTGAAATTGTAGAATTTTCAATGAAGTTAAATTATAATAAATAAATTCACATATCAAATAACCCAATAAGGTAATCAGAAAAAGCAAGGGTGCTTTACTTTTTACCTGGACTATCAGGGCCAATAAGATATTGTATAAGACTGTTGCTATACAGCAGGTATTATATACCTGAAAATGAACTGTGAAAAGATGTTACCTTGTGTGTTATGTATTACTAACACTAGTCTATAAGAACATTGTTACTAACAAAATGGGCATCATGATCTGTAATAAAGTCTTTATTATTATTATTATGTATAAACAAAATTTAAATATGTCTATTGATCTATACTGACAGATATACTGTCTCTGGATATACTAATAAGGAAAAAGGAGTTTGAAAAATTAATAAATCCTAATTATTGTCATAAATAATGAGTTGTTAATGCATTTTATTTTCTAATGTTACAGATACCTAGAGCGACAAGATTTCCTTTCTCGAGCAGATCAACGTCAGTATGAGATCGAGAGAGATCTGAGATTGAGTAAAAGGAGCAACCGATAAAAGATTTTAATTCACTTCTTATCCAGTAAAAATCAAATATTTCTCTGAAAATAAAATTGTATTAGTATTTAATGATATATTATTTCTTCCCTTTAAAGTTATATGAATATATTTTTATGCACGGATAGGGTGGGTGGTTTGGGAGTTATTTATCCAATACTGATGAAATTTAGGATGCAGGGGCTTTTGAGGGCGATAAATCGATATCGATAGGATTCAAATGTTCTTTTGTACGTGTTTTCAGCACAGTCGTCCAGGTATTATTGATATTATCCGAATAATAAATATCTCCCGAAACAACACGACAATATAAAAACAAGGCCGAGCGAAACACAGTTCACACAACTAGCTATAGTAAAGGCAGTTACCGGTAATAGCGGCGGAACGGCGTTTCGTAGGTATGGCACACCCATACAGTGTATTATCTAGTCAAGATTGAGATACTTTACTAGATGCGGACACTAAAAAACCTTGGGGAGAAAGAAACTTGTAGGATTACCGTCGAGCAGTAGACGTCCTTTGTCAGATGATGATGGTACGCAGAGTTTACCTCTTGGTGTGAAACCCAAATTTCGAGTAAAGATTTACATTGACAAGGTTACTCGAAATTTGGATATCTATCCAACATTAAGCTTAGATAGATTTCATGCGTCCACTACCGGTCCTTTGCCTCTTCAAACTATCCAAACGTTCAAATTTTAGTCCATAATTACTATGCTTTGCTAGTTAGTATAGCTGTAAATCCTATAAATACATAAGATGAAGTCAGTCTCGACCTGGGGTGCAAAGGCTCAAACCTAGGAAGACGTATCTATTTCTACGTACTTATACGCCTACCCACTTCTACCCCGTACCTACTACTACCCCTACGGTTTAAAAGCCTATCTGCTTATTCGCGACTACAATCTTATATCTATGTCAAAATTTCATCCATATCCGTTCAGCCGTTCTGTCATGATTAAGTAATAAACATATATCCTACCATCCACCTTAACTACCGCATTTATAATAATTGAAGCGCTCACCGTAAAGTGCCATCTAGTGGCAGAGCGTGAGAACTTAATTCTTATTTTTTTAAACAGAACAGACAACAAACGTTATCGGAATTTTGTAAAAAGTGTGTAAACGCACAGTATGCAAGTCGTGGACCTGTGGGCCCATATGACAATATAAAAGTCCGAACGGCTCAAGGTTCTCGAGGGAGTCCTCGCGCTTAGTTACTTTTAAAAATATTTTGGCTAAGTGCCTACTGCGCTCAACTTCCTCAAGCCCGTTGTTGTTATAAATGCCTTTTGAAGGCAAACAATGACGACATGTCAGTTATAAAAAAAAAATCGATTTCAATTTAAACGTAACATTCCCATTCCATTTTCATATCGTTCTCTTTTGGTCCAGATTAGAGAGTCTTATTCTTATTTATTCCCTTCCTCATTTCTACCGAAAATCTGGTAACTTGATCGCATTGATTTTTGCGAATATTGATGTCAAAGGGTTGTAATTTATCATCAGGTGAATCGTTAGCACGTTTACCGCTTTCTAACATAATAACAAATCTTTTTACCGGCCTAAGTGAATGTCTCTACAGGCTATTTTCTCCCTACTAATCGTCATTTACTTACCGTTACCGCGTTTAAGTTCCTAAGTTATCTCACAATGATAGTTTATCACGGGTTTCTTGGTCGTTAAAACCATGAGAGGCGACCAGTGGACATTAGAACGACTTTCTTAATTGTTTATTACTTGTAACTTTAAGTAAAATTATGATTGCTTTCTTCAGCTTTCTTAGTTTATGTTGTGCTGTACAGTAATACTTCAACGATGATATCTATGAATACCTTACAGCCAGGTTATGTAGTTACTGTCGCGATAACTTACATTGTAATATTAATTTTCATATGACTACTTAGCTTATTAGCCTAACCACCTCTTTTATTTAACTAGTTGCCAGCGATAGCGACCTTCTTTGGCACAAGCTGTGTTGAGTGTTATAGCAACATTGACAGCCATTAACGTGAAACCGATGATAGAACTACGCAGCAAAAGCAGCAAAGGGATTGACAGACTCGACCGTATTTCTACTTCTTCTCCGCGTTCACAATCAACTCTTCCCATTGACATCTCTCATTTTATGTGTAGGTTCTGAAACTTTACTAATTAATGTTGATAATAAATATAAATATTGATTATTAATAATCAATACTTTTTAAAGTAATGATTTAATTAAAGTAATACCACAGTGTGATGTTAACCTAATACTTCATTGAATGCAAGGAATATGAAGCTGGAATGTATTTAATTATGCCATCAAATACGTAATGGTGCACATGGCCATTTTTATTAGATCTCAATATATGTGTGTACATGCAGTGACACGTTGCGTTGATACAAAATTATTACATAACGTGAAGATCAGTTCAATTGAGACGAAATAACGTTAAACATCTTTTACCACAATGTGATAGATAGTGAGCAATCTGTAGGTATCAGTCAAAGAATGATGTTATATCCATCACAATTAATAAGTCCTGTGGTTAGTGGTACTAACATTTTCGCGATCATAGCGACAAGTTATCGTGCCTAAAAGCCAAATTATGCAACATATTTACTTTAAATCAGGATCATTACAGATGGACAATGTTTTCAAAGAGAAAAAAAAGCTTGAATTACGTCAGTCTTTGTGAACACAATATTGAATATTTAAAGTTTTGAACTGTTTTAACAAAATCATTAGCCTCCTCAAAATTGTTAGGCACAGAAAAACACATTGCCAGTTTGAAATGTATTCGTGACTCTACATTGTTGTAGCAATAACGACAGCAAACCGTCTTGCAAGGTCCATTTCAACCATTTTGTTCAATCACGTCAATGAATGTGACTTCTAAGAGGGCAATCAATTTCAATCTGCGTGAAGTATGCACACGGGTACGCCGCGGCCGAGCGATTTGCACACTTTGTGCTAATCAGCACTAAATATTGTATTCACCATCGCTCTAGTGTCAAATAACAGTTGTAACCCTGCGCTCGTGGAAGCCTCATGCTTTAATATTTTTATATTACAATAATCATTGCGTTATAAGTCTGTGATGTGTTTATTTTAGTGCAAAAAAACCAGAGATGACGACCTATGGGAGATGGACCATGTATGATGGCGGATTGGAAAGAGTTCAGGTAAGTAACTTTGTTTTAATTGCAAATAAGATATTATGTAGGTAGGCGGGAATAACATTTTCAATTCAGCAGTAAATAGTTTACAATGGAACAGTAATTTTATGTAATAAAATATAGAATTGTATCTACAATCTATAGATAGGTACGAAGAATTACAATGAGTTTCACATTAATATTTATTGTTTTTGTGTATTGTATACGTATATTTTAGAGACGCCATTACATAATCTTCAATAGGTATCTATGTTTTTGTCAAGGTTCGAATGGTATAAAAAAATCATTATAAATGTTTACATGTATAAATAGATAGAGTATCACCGACTGTCAGGCTAGCAGAGAATGGTACATTTATATTCGGGTTTGAGTGTTATCATAGATAGTTACTGTTAAAGTAACCTAAAAAATCCCAAGAGTAATTGAAGCGTTAATAAATAATCATAGTAAACTATGATTATTTATTAACGCCTAATACGAATTTTGATAGCTAGATAGTTCTCCTGCATATATAATACATATACCAGAGTTGTGAATGATCGAAACCTATGGTAGTTAGTTGTGTTTCTTAAAGGTGATGTTAGTCAATGTCCAGGTTGAATAGTCCGATCAGAGCGTTATTGTGGCTACATTTTGAGTAGGTATATGCATTATATGTTCAGATTATGTGCAGTCGTTTTAAGTGTTAGGACTGATGTAGAGGTCTGGCCCTTGTCTTAGGATAGAAC
>JWHW01024421.1:254625-270306 GCA_000931545.1 Papilio glaucus
CGGCCACTTGGAGCGCTATACACCTATCGATGTCACTTAGGTTCGTGTTGTTGCTTACATTACTTTTGTTATCGTAGTGTTGGTATGTAGGTTTATGATTAGTTCGTAGAAAGCGTATGTGTTTTTATAATTACGTAAAAACTACTTTGATTTTAAATAATTTCTTATTCCAAAATTATATTAAAAT
Source organism: Papilio glaucus (assembly GCA_000931545.1). Taxonomy (NCBI): domain Eukaryota; kingdom Metazoa; phylum Arthropoda; class Insecta; order Lepidoptera; family Papilionidae; genus Papilio; species Papilio glaucus. The sequence continues at coordinate 254,813 of JWHW01024421.1, forward strand.
TATAAAGGATCTCAGGAACATATAATTTAGGGACATTGTCCAGATTGTTCTAATTAGTTCCAATTAAAATTCAAGTTGTTGATTTAATAAAGTGTGTACGTATGAATCTACTAAATTAAAGTGATTATTGAAGTAAGTAAGTGCGTGTCTTATTTGCTTACATTTGTTGTTTTAAGACACGCACGTGCCAAAATTTGATTTTTAATAATATTACAAGTCGATAAGGAATTGCACGCTCTTTCAAACACACAGATTCTTCTCTAATTCGTCATCGAGCAAACAGAATGAGTCAGGTTAGTCTTTGAGGTCAAAAATGTTTTGCCGATTAGATTCATCAATAGATTATAACCACTAAATCATCATTAGAAATATATAAAATTTTTGACATGTTAAAATACGTAAATTTTGGGTAGTTTATCATTTTGGTCATGATATTATCATTTGTAAATACCTTCGAGATAAGCAGGTGTCGTTATTGTTTGCTTGTAATTGTTATCAGGACTACGAAATATATTCTGTGCGTTGAAGATTTTATGTGGAACAGAAGTTTTTATATATATGTACGTAACTGTATACGTATCGCAATTGGACGCTTGGATATCTTGGTCTCTATTTCTTATATGTTTGAAGCTTGCTATGGTTACATATCCTAAAATCTAATCTTTATTGTACTTGGGCTACATACACTACTGCGTTCTATTATGTTGAAGTTATGACCTGAATGTTTTTTTTATAAGAACATTTCTTGGCACTCGTTGAATTGTAAAGCCTGTTTTAAGCAATGGTATATAATTATATATTTGTAATATGTATGTAATAATACATTGTCCACATGGGCTCATTTAAGATTAATCATAATAAAAAAAATATGTACTTAACAAAGTCTTGAACAATCAGTAGATACATAATATGCATACATACATAATATATTTACATACATATAATGGACAAAATTTGCATGTGAGATATACGTTTGATTGCGATTAGACTAAAAATAAGCACACAAACATTGGCTTAACGATAACTTTATCAACTGTAAATTGGTAAATCGCAAGCAAGGTGACCAATCAGGAACCAATCTAGACTCTTTATCGTGAGAGTTGTTCGCGGAATTACAAATTCAATGTGTAATGTGTACTTTCGTTGCATTATGATGTCATTCTTTTCTTAAATTTCTCTGCACAAAGTATATATCCAAATTGAAAATAATGATTTAAAAATATCGACGTGATAGGTACTTCCGTTCTTTATTGGTTTACATATAGGTAAGGTAGTAAAAACCAATACTGAAAGATATAAATCTTATATTGGCAATTGATAGATATAAGATTTTAAAGACCGGTTAGAGAATATTATATGTGGGCGATGACCATTTAATTCGTATATCAGACTTTATATCTATTATTAATATTCATCTTTACTTTAATAGCGCATTCCTAATGTTTATCTATTGCTGTAATCTATTTACCTAGTGATGGTTTGCCACGTCTGAATGTCTCATAAACAAACTGGTACATCTTCTCTATTTCCAAGGATATCTTAAGAAATAGCATCCCTATAAATCCAGTCCCCATAATGTTCTCTGCTTTTAGTTATCTAATCTGTCTCCTCTTTCGTATTTAAAAGCTAGCAACTCCTCTGTAACGATTCTGGTTGTTGCGGATGTTGGTTGGATATCAGTTGAGCCGCTTGTTTTGTTTGTCACCTTCAATCATAAAAAAAGTTTGCCCACAAGGGACGCCTCATGGGCGTGAATATTCGAATTACTAATAAAAACAACAAGTAAAAAATATGGAGTAAAATAATATAACACAATAGACTTTTGCTATTAAAATTTTTACTTATAATTTAAATTATAATAAGAAATATTTATAGAATATAGATATTTCATCATCTCCTTGCCCTTTTCCTACGTTATGTGAGCTCGCCACAGAATTACCGTAGTTTTTGCTACAGTTTTTATAGCCGTCCGCATGCCTGACGCCAACCCTCTTCGGGAATATAACATATATTATCTAGAATATAGTTATGTATAAACATAAATTAGTATGCGAGCGCACACGTACAAGGGAGTTGGTGCCGTCGCGGTATACGAATATACGGTGACGTTTAATACCAAGGCGCGCCAATAGATGTTTCACATCTAAAAGAACGCCAGGACTTGTGTCTTTGATTGTAAAAATATAATATTAAGTGCGAATATTACTTATTTGGTATAAAGTTACTAAAAGTAACAAAAATGAAATCTTCTTTTTCAAATTTCGATGTACGTGATTTGATAAATAGTTATTTGAAATCATAACTAATTAAAGAGAAAGTTAAGAGAACAGTAATATACTGATAACAAGTTTGATGAATGATTGATGTTAAGGAAATATAAAGTGACTTTCGTTTCGGCCAGCAAATCGGTCAAGTTCGCGAAAATAATTTAACACCGGATGACCTTAATCTGCTCCACGTTACGGTAAAGGAAATGATTAATTACTTAAACTATCTTAGTCCTACAATAAAGTTGTAGAACGTGATCTTTTTTTTATGTAGGTGAAACTACCGTTCGGTTTTCATTTATAAAGTTTTACATACCATATCATAATTAGAGAAATAACTAACTTATAACGACCGTAACCCAGGGGGAAGGCGGAGATCATGGATTTCCATTTGGCACGATCCTGACACACGTCTCTCGCTTCTTCCACATTCATATTATATATTGATGCTAAATCTGCGCATGCATGCTCGTCGGTTATGGGTGCTCTTTATATCACCCTTTTTTAGTAAGCCACTAATCTGATCGATATAAGTTCTAGAGAGTCCCCTACTGACACTGCCACTCATTTTTGCAACATAAATTTGTTTCGTTATTCTCTCTTCATTAAACGCTAATATTATAAATATAATATCGTTTTAATTATTCTCACTTCTATAATATATTAAAATTCACGGCAAGTTGAATCGATTGAAAAAAGTTTTAGTTTCTTATGTGATCTGGAAGATCAAAAATCACTGCAAAAACATGTCGGTTTTTGGTGGCGTTTTTCATTGTTTGATGTTTTTTTTGGTCTAGCCCCTCACTCGCAAACAAACGATTAACTTGCGATAAAGAATTCTGTTCTAAAAAGCTTAATTCTTAGTTCTCTTTCGAAAAAGTTGTTAAAGCTCAGAGGGTAAAATTAATACATTTTCCTCTAAAATATTTTATGTCAAATTCAAATAATTAAAACGAAACAATAAAGTTTGTAGCAAACAATTTGCGTGACACAGACGTTCAATTTATTTATATAGTCGCAACAACTGGCAGTGGCCTAAAGTTCAAGGGTCTATCGATCGTTCATGCCGGTTCACTCAAACCTAGAGCGCCGATTTTTAATAGAGATATCTTACTTTTCTTTTGTTCGTGTAACGCTAATTATATTTAATCAAAATGATCATTTCAAAATTAGAACTTTTATTATCTGTGAGGAAATATACCGGGTTAAGGGTCAGGTTATCGCTGTTTCATATTTTAATATTAGAGATACACAAAATTTCGTTACCGATTGTTGATTGAGTAATAAAAATCTTGCATAATATAATTTCGACCATTGTTTACTGGATATGTTTAGTAAGATAACACATGTACCTTCGTAAGTATGACATTTACGAACTGGTAAAGCACATAGACTATGTTTGAAGTAAACTCTGTAGTCTATGAGGGTTTTTATTTAATTGTATTTAGCTACGCAACAGCGTTGTATCCGAATGAATATGGTAGGTCTTCTAGAAGATTCTATAACTGCTTTATAAAGCTGCAAACGATTACATTGCTGGAGTTTTAATCCACCCATCCATCAGGCTTATAGAACATAGTGAATATGCGGCGAAGGATACGACCTCTAGAATTTTCTATAGTAACTTTTATGACAACGCAGGAATAGCCGATGGTACCAATCATTGGGTGTGTCCGCATGCTCACGTCCACTTCATGTAAAGGCCGTGATTATTGTCATTCTATGCTTAAAAAATTAAAATATAAATATAAATTGCAGTAAATAAATTTGTGTTATGATTGTGTTCGTCTAGGTGTCGTATATGAATCATGATCATGACCTTTATTCTACTTAAATTCTTGAAATATTTACGTTCCTACTAGAGTAATAGAGTTTCCATATTTATTTGCAATTGTTATCACTCGTTCTTCGTTAATAATTTAACATAATAGATAATTAATGACCATTTCATTCAAATTTAACGTTTGTTTAGCACTAATGGGCAGTCCGGACCAACGTTTCTAAGACTGTAACACGGGAGTCGGCAATAGGCCGTAGAAGGCCCGATTTTAGGACCACCAAATATTATTAAATATACCGCACCACATATTAATTTAAATATTATTTTCATGTAACTATTTTCATACGTTTGAACGTTTTTTTATGTTTTTGTAAAACCTTGATAATAAAATCACAGTGGAAAAATCCGGCGGGACCTCACTTAAAACTTCTTGCCTACTCCTACTGTAACATATAAAAAACATATAAATATATTATATGTATAACAACTACTAACTACTGTTACCTACGCTTGCTAGTGTTCAAAACTAAAATGCTTTATTTATTCTGCATCATAAATAAACAAGAGAGATCTTTAGTGTCGTCTGTGTGTAGTCTAAAATTACCTTGCCGCGCATGTCCCGTCTCAAAACGGCAAACAACGTAAGGACGTTGGTCACATGTGAGTCACGGTACACATTTCTTCGAAACACTTCAACTACCTACGCCTTTTGTCTATGTTAGTGTGAGTACCGCTTGTTAGGTATAAAAACATGTTACATCGAGGAAAAGAGTAAAAGTGACATAATACGTAATCAGTATTTTTAGTTATAATTCCTTATTTTTTAGTTATATTGTCGCAAATCTATCCATTTACTATATCTATCCATATACTTATATCTATATATATAAAAGAAGCCTAGAGTTGAAATTTTTAACAGAGATTTCTGTTATTATGTAGGCGAGCACTAAGAAAGAATTTTTCTTTACCTACCCTAAAGGTCTAAAGTAGGGGATGAAAGTTTTTATGGAGAAACTACTCGTGCGAAGCCGGGGCGGGTCGTTAGTAAATTGTAAGACATAATGTATATCTATATATATATATAAAAATTAATCCGTATTTCCCTTGGTTACGGCATTACGTGTGAACGGCTAGACCGATTTCGCTATTTTTTGTGTTTGTTATTGTCTGGAGAAGCTTCTTATGAAAGATTAAGAAAGTTGCGCGGAAAATTAGGAAATTTCAGAAAACTAAAACGGCCATATTAACTTTTCTAATGTAGGTAATCTTAGTGCTTTTGGCATAACTGTCAGGCGTTCGACAGTTGGCGCGATTGGTAGAATTCGCGCTGCAAATATCGTTTAAACAGATGCATCGGTCGGAATCTATACTAATATTATGAACGGGTAAAGTTTGTGAGTTTGGATGTTCGAGGTAATAATCTCCGGTACTACTGGTCCCATTTTGAAGTTTTATATATAATATTTTATAATAAAGCTGAAGAAGTTGTTTGTTTGCGCTAATCTCAGATATTGCCAATCGCTTTTCACTTTTCACTGTCTACTACAATTCGTAAAACGTAGTGTAAATTGTATAACAAAGCTTTGTTCTCAGACGTCCGTATCGTCATCGTATATTTGTGCATGTAAACAACATTAAAATATGCGAGTTATGTATGAATGTAAGTAAAGCCTTTATCCTCAACGATCGTTACGAGGTGACTGTCAGTCGACGGGTGACTGAGACACGTTATTATTACAAAACTGGTTCAAAGAAATACCGGTAATTTATGTTATATTTCTTTCTACTTACAGGCTAAAAACATTAACAGACAACTTTATGCAAAGTGTTAGCTATATGCAGCATAAACAGATTTTACTTATAAGAAGACGCGATCTCTTTATCTTATCCTTATACACAAGTAGAAGTAGATGATAAATAAAGGGATAAATGAAGAATGAGTAACAACGCAAGTTTTTGTTGTCAAAAGTGTTGGCAGGAGATGTCCTAGGACTAGGAAAACATACCTACTAGAAAGTGACGATATTATCAGAACCCGTAACCATCTAGCTTTTGTACTTAGACATATATCAAATGGGAAACTTCATCTATCGAGAAGGGGTGGCAATAAGAATGTTAGTATCATCTTCTTTTTGCACGATACTTCTTTCACTTCTTCTATGTCCATATAAGTATAACTTATGTGTGCGCTCGCTTGTGAGCTGTAGGAAGTGAATATAGCAATGAAAAGAAATAACAATAACTAATTATATAACATTCAAACGTCTTAAAATTCAAATATGGATAGCAATCTACCTTTTTAATCGCTACTAAAGTGTTTTACAGCAAGGTCAATGTAATCTATTGCTGCGTTATATTGATAGCTGGTTTGACTCTTAAGATAAGAAATGTATGAAAGTAATTCTGCAAAATCGACTACCTCGAGCAATAGTTGTTATCGACGGTACATTGTTCGCATCTTAGCCCGCCTTTATTACCTTAATGGATCGTTTTGCTTCAATCACGAAAGCTTTGCCTGCTCACATGAAATGTATACTTGAAGAGTAAAAATGTCCATTAGTACTTATATTGTATTGATATTTTTCACTTCACTTTTTTTCGTTTACATTGAACTGTCGAAAATCCATTATGATGACAACTATACGACTTTTTCTATTGCTTTTAGTTTTTTGTGTTTTTAACGACTTAATATATTACGACGATTGATTTTAGTTGTGTTTTTAATTAAATCATGTGGCTTACTAACATTATTATTTCTGACTTGAAAACGCTACTATTTTATCTCTGACCAACCAATTATAGTTATAAGGCCATCAGAATTTTACAAGTTGTTGATTTTAATATAATTTACTTGCAATCATTAATTCGTGAGTGAAAGTCTCGATGATGTACTAGGATATCATAAATGTTGAGCAATCATTTAATATTCATATTTATTGTTGTATGCGCGTAACCTCCTTGCCGGCTTATCGCGTGCGAATCGTAAGTACGAGCTTGTCCGTACACTTCCATTATCGATACTGATATACTGCGATGAGGTGATAAGTAAGATAAGTATACGGTGCCTTTTTCGGGTATCGATGTTCTTTTTACACGTAGCAAATAAATTGAAATATTTTTGTATCTTCTTGTTTTGAATTTTTGGTATTCTTTTTCCTCTCAGATTACGATGTGTCAGAAATGTTAATGATGTCTAAATTGTTTGTTTTTAATAATTACAGATGCCGAAATGAATATTAATTTACTTTTTAACTACTAAAACTACTGAAAAAAATATCTAACGAATTTGAATCAATAATTAAAATAGATAAAAATGTTAAATACCAGTACAAGTAAAGTGCAAGTGTACTTGAACAGTTTATTATTATTTAAATGTAGCAGTTCTATCAGTGAAACTATGTACATATTTTTTAAACTGTGTGCATAGCTTTCAATAGTTAATCCTTAAAAAACCGCCCGAGCAGCAGTTTCACTCGTTCAACGCTTTTTAAGCGCATAAGCAAATTTCAAGTCAATGTGCTTAACGTAAGAGGCTTAAACATTGTAATGAACAATGATATAAAAATGCATTAAGAACAGTCAGATTTACTTTTTAATAGTGCATTTATATTATAAGCGTGAGTAGAGATCCTAAAGTCAAATATGAATGTACAAAAACTAATCTGTATATATAAAACAAAGGTGGGTTGGCAACACCATTTATAATTCAAAAACGGCTGCACAGAATTTTCGATTTGTCTCCCTCCCGAATAGTTGTTAATGACATGAAAGTTTATAAAATCAATTTGCGATGCGTTAGGTCAAAAGATTGCAAATGGCGGTAATTTAATTTGTCAAATGGAATTTTATATTATAACTGGGTTATGTCTTCAAAATGGTTTTTTCTTGAATTTTTAAAATTTAATCCTTTGATTCCTAAACATGGTCGTTCAAGCCGGATAGTTATGAAAAATTGACAAAAAATATATTAAGAAAATGCATTTCCTCATACATTTTTCGTATGTGACTTTATTTCTGACGAAATAATGAAAACTACAAAGAGTGTTATAATTATATACACCCTGACCTTCGTTAAAATAGTCGAAAAATGTCATATGCAATTAATACAGCTAACAAGGTAACACAACATAAATTAATTGTAAGGCTGAACGAAGTAAGAATATTTAAAAAAAAACGCTCGTTCTCACTTGTTTTAGTCATAGATTATCTATGACTAAAAAAGAGCCAACCATAGTGACAGAGATTTTGTCTATCGTTCATCTATGTATACATGCCTGCTTATGGCACATCAGGTTGTAAAATCAACTAATTAAGAAGATTGCCATATTGTCTAAGGAAATGAGGAAGACTGAAAATGTCACACGTGTATTAGTAGCAGCTGATTTACCTCATTGATTCACATTTTAAATAAATTAATGATAATTTAATAAGAAAAAGAATTTAATAAGACAAGAAAAAGAATATTTCTTGGCAATAACTACAATAAAAATGGTGTTATTATTTAATTGATGTGTGATAATAAACTCATTATATTTAATAAATTCAATAAATTTTGCGGTTTACATTGGCCGAGTGCAATACATTCCGAACGCGTCGACTCGAAGATAACAAATTGGCAAAAAATGAAGAGCGCTCAAAATTCCATTTCACAAGAACGCCACTACGACGGATCGCGTGCGTGAGTTCGCGGAACCATCGGTTCCTTAAATAACTGCGGCAGTTAAAGCGGCATCTCGCCCGTCGTCCTCGGCGGCGTCCTTTGCAGAATGCCCCCCCATTCCATATTCGGCTACATAATAATCCTTGCCATCAACATCCCTCGATGCTTCGATTGTGGGACCCGATTTGGAAATCTTCGGCATTTTTGACGGAGAATTTTATTCTTTTATCTCGCTTTACTCGTTCGTAGTTTCAAGACTGACGAAATTACCTTATACAGTATTGGATTAGATCGTCGTAAACTAAAATACTTGATAGTTTCGATATCTGTAAATGGCCCAAAGGAGGTTCCACCAAGCGACTTCTATCTAGGATATGACGAAATAAAATGTCAACTGTCTTGTAGCAACTTCACCATTCATGACGTAAGTATCGGTATTGAAGATTTGCGTAGCGTTGTGTACGAAGGACCTTAATGTGATAAATTTATTAAGTGTGAGGTACACATTTAAAACAAAGTAATAATGACAAGGATTGCAAATCAGTTACTTTATTACCTGCCTGTGAGAAATTCCTAAACGATTATATTAGCTAAGACTCGTATTTTACGCTCTATGTCTATTTAGCATTACAAGCCGCGTGTTAGAAGGCTGGCGCCTAGTTGACATTTCAATAGTATGCAGATCGCATGTAAAACGGTTGCATGGTCTGTCACAACGCGTAGCAAATTGGTGGCGCGGCGGCCACTGCCGTATATGGTGTCGTCGAGGTGAGTACAGCCCCTCCTGATGTGATACGTCACCTCGATCGAGCAGCACTGGGCAGTCAAGTTGAACGGGATTTTACGCCTCACACGATGCTTAATAACTGCGTGTTTGTAAAAGGGTCAAAGATTTTCATCAATACCTTCCTGTTGATTTATGAATTATGTTACTCTTATACTTTATCGTGTGATTTTTTTTATATATTATTAACTCTTATGCTTTAAAATATAGGTCTGGTTTGGTGGCTTAGCTACAATTCAGATATTATTCTCAGAGCATTGTAATTTATCGTTTTTTATGGACGATCTATCTGACACATGGGTCCAATTAGGTTTTAGTGCAAATTGACTTTATATACCTAATTGTTGTGAAAAAATATTATTTGTTAAACACAAGCTGGCTGTATATAGAAAAGGTTGTATTGTATACAATGCCGAAATTTCAAAATAATTTAGACGAATCAGTGTGACAGATGTCATGTCTTGGATAAAAAAAATGTTTGTCAATGACTGTCATTTATTATCAATATAGACTTTTATCGGAATCGATTACTCTTAATAGATGATAGATAATTGTGGGGCTGGCTTAGATAGATAAGGCACGCAACTAAAACTAGTACAAATATTCCTTACAAGCTAATCAACCGCTCGACGTCGCAAGTCGGTCGCGGCGTAACGATGTCGTTCGTAGGATGTGATCTGGATTAATCTAATGTCAACCTAATAGCTAATTGCACTTAGAGCTCAATTATACTAAAAGCTAATATAGGCTGCAGCATATGCGTCTCAGGCCGTCTCAAGAGGATCTTAAGTTGTTCCCATCGCATTCGATTTTAGGTTTTATTTCCATGGTGTTAAATGCTACAATGGGTCTATAGCTCCCGGAATCTGTACATAAATTGCTAACTCTACGAGTGTGACAGAATGAGAATAATTCCGGAGTCAAGTGCTACCGTTCGTTACGGATCTTAGCATGCCACGCCGAACGAGTATTTCCTGTGGAATTCCTATTATTAGATACGATGCTATATGCAATTTTAAAATGGAATGAAAATGTACTGTTATTCCATTATATCGAACGTATAAAAATGTACGATTAAAGAGGTATTACGAAAAAGGTGGTCTGCATTGAAAATAAATGTATCAATTAAATTTTGATCCGTCCGGCGAACGAGAATGCCCCGCCGCTTAATAGGGCTCAGTTTACGATCCAATTTGAATTTAAATTTTCGTATAAAAGCTTTTCGGCCACCAAGAAACGCATAACTATGGCTATATGCTATAAAATGTGATCGGCCTGTTATTTCGAATAGGACATGAATAATTTCATTTGTTTCTTATTAAGTGTTTTTAAGTGACTAAGTTAATTAATATATCGTTATTTATGTCTTTCGATTTTTGTTAATCGTTTTATTAATAAAGTTGATACTTTGAAATAACTGTCCAAAATTTTAAAGGTTAAAAAGGTAATGTGCTAAAGAATAATTGTTTAAATGAAATTTTTTTTATTTTAATGGTGAAAAATAAGTAGTTTGTTGAGTTTATTCGTTAAAAACTTGCAAAAATACAAATCTTTTCACGTTTATAATATTAGTGTAAAATTGTATTTCAAAATATTTGTTTTCATTCAACTTATAGGCTAACGCAAAAGACGCGAGTGCATTTAATACAGTAAATTATTTTATTATTTAAGTCTTTTAAAATTCTATTCTTAGTTGAAACTTGTGAAAAAAATGAACGTGTAGTAACTTGATCGAATATGACCACAATACAAAAATTGTTCTTTAAAATATTCGCAATGAAAAATATTTTCAAATCTTTTACAAGAAGGAAATAAAAAACGTGTTTTAAATTGCGATCCAATAAATCATTCAGTGTATAACGGTACAACATCGACACAACACTAATCATATCTTCGCTTATGAGATGTCATAAATTTTACGTCGAGACATCGTTTATTAAAATACGTCGTACGTTGCGGCTAAGCTTACGGACAGAGGTCTCTGCTCCTCGGGGTTTTAGCGAGAGGTTTCTAGGTATCTAGGCCACAGAGCTAGCCTTAAACAATTATATACGAGCTCTAGATATTTCGATGAATATAACAGTACTCTCAGTTGTGCCCACTGCCGACGGCTATCTTATATTTTTAATCGCACGTCTGATCTAAGTCGCAACCGACACGTTTACATTTGTTGGAATAAAATAAAAATAAAGCAACATTACAACTACAAGAATATTTATAACTAGAATGTCATGTTGTTTGCTACAAACCTGTAGACGTAAATGTTTAATCTCTTAAACTAGCGTTCGACTAGAATCCCACTTTATTTTAAGTAACTTTATGATAGGAATACGGTACCAAGGATGCATGAATCGAAGGATATAGGTATATTGACGTTGGCAATTTGTTCAAATCCATTGCTGTACGCATAATAAGGATTTATATCGTGGTATACAGTGGAACTGAGATACAATTATGATGATGTTTTTGTGTTATTATTGCTAAGTGTGTGTGATGTTGATACTATTGATAAATGCCGCTATTGCGGAAATGTAGACTAAATTGCAAGCAGCAGAACATTTGTATATAATTAAAAGTTATCGAATTCCCTTTTTTTCGCTCTAAAAACAGCAGATGACGTTAACTGGATAGATTATGATTTAAACCCGTTAACCTTTTGCAAGACATCCATATGGTTATGTGTTAGAATTTATTAGGTCAAATGAGTACGGATGTAGAAACCAGAGCCGGTACGACGTCAAATAATCCAGCCAAATAATATAATATAATATACCGGCTTTTATAGCTGCACGGTTCAATAAACGTTGTGTTCATCTGGAACGAAACATCATAACGATACGTGTATGGCGGCTTTATGTGCGACATATAGAATGACAAACGGCGGCCGCCGCGGACTCGTTACTCTTATCAAAATCTGTACACTCGTCAGCTTTGCGCTCAAGTTCGCTACTTTAAAGCTATATTAAGAATATCTCTTACTTTTATTTTATTATAACTTTTGTGTATTCTTCACATCTGTATAAGATATGAAAAATGTTAGGATTAGGGAAAGCTAAGTAGGTGGTTTGAAAAAAGTTATTCTTAATTTTTAAAACTAATTAAAATTGTATTTGTTTTCTCTATACAGTTTTGGGTTTATTTCATATATTATATATTACACTTTTTTTAACCAATGCGATAAATAATAACATTTTATTTATTAATAAGCTATACAAAATATAAGAAAATATATTCATCAGAACACAGCAATCAATTAAAATTTGAATATGTATTACAATAAAAAAATAAGATTTGGTTTATGTTATCTTTTAGCATACAAGATAAATAACAGATTTTTAATAAATTCTATAATTTACTTAAAGCCCGCTCTTAATTTACTGAAAATACATATCTTATAGAGCACTAGTGGTGCAGTATTACTATTTTTCTTTTTTTGGTAAAACACCGTGTTCGCACTGCCGAAAACATTCACATAAAACATGTTCTTACTGAGACGACAATATGTTTTATGTGAATGTTTTCGGCAGTGTGAACTTGCGGTTACAAACTAACATTTAATATAACAAACCTCTGTAGGATACGAATCCACATTAGTCGGTTTGTATCCGGTATCTTAACCGAGATTTAGCGCTGAGGTATTATTAATTATAAACATTAATAAATTGAACGAGGGTTCTCTTGAGCGATGCAACGGGATCGTTACCGGGAATAAATTCCAGCCGACTGAGCTATTACTGGTGCGGAGACTGAGCTCTGCTAAATGCACCATTTCCTGGCCAATAAATATTTCCTGTGTAGCCATTGTAAGATTGCTAAAGGGTATCCATGGCTCGAAGGTTGGGGTTTATAAATATACCTATTGTACTGAGAAACAAAATCGCCGATAGCTTAGCGGGATTTGATTCTCGCCAAATTACCAATAAGTATCTACAGTTGCGTGCGATTTATAACTATAACCCCATATAAACTCTCCCACGGGTAGGACTTAAAAAGTTTGTTTAAAAGTGGCATCGCTAATCTTAAAGGCCGAAAAATATTGCGACTAAAAAAACATCACGCATTTTTTGCCTTAGCTTGGAACTGAACGAGGCTACGACTGCTGGTTACCCTAACCGCTAGGCTACTGTGATCTAATGTGCTAATAAAAATGTATTATGTGCACTCAAGGCTAATTAAATTAACTTACAGTTATTATATTTTGCAGCGAAGGCCACTAAAACGTTTCCTGTTACATTTAAATGCCGTGTTATGCGTTTAGTCTGCAGTCAATGACCTTACGCTACACTTATAAAAAGTAACTCGAAGCCGTCTGCCGCAACACTGCAAATTGACTCCATATCTGACGATAGTGACTTGACTTAGCCATATTATACAGCTCTTGACAATGACGGTACCATTTTACCTTTCGTAATAAAATTGTGCAAATAACAATAATACACTGACCCATGTTATACAACTATTATTAATTTTTAATAATAAAAATAATTGTAATTATATCAAGATTATACTTGTGTTATTAATAGCTTTATATGAGCATTTGCCTTGATTGAATAATGGCCTACTTACATCTCATACCTATTGGGAAAGATTTATGTTCGTAAATTGATATGGACTGATAATAATGATGATAAAGGATCATTTTATAATTTTCTTCTTTACATAATAATAATACTTTATGCTGAAAATTGTAAAATTAATAAAAGAAAATAAAACATTAATTATTTTGTTCGCTAAGACTCAGAGCTAATGTTTTTTACAGTTTTATATGCACACCGCCTTAGGAAATGTTAACAAATTATTCGAGAAAGGTTGTCCGACTGCTATTACAAGAAACTCATTTGTTATCTTATTACGCATCACGTCAGGATATTCGATGCCGAAAATTATTGACGCGTCTTTCTGTACACCCATCCCAATTAACCACGCGCCGAGCTGTAATTGACGATGCGCCGTCGAAATATCATTTGTACGTGTATTTTATTAGGTGGCCGTAGCTTATGTTTAAGCAGGCGTTTTATGACGATTAATATGCACACTCACTTTATAACGCTCATTAAAAGTTGTCGGTGGTTGCGCTGTATGAAACCGATAACGCTGTTCCATTCCGTTCGTCATTAGGAGCCGGTTACCGATTGTTTTTCTGCAAGTAAAAGCTCTCCGGCAATAATGAAGCATAGAAATGTATTCAATGGAACTCGTAAGAGCCTTGGCCTTTGTCGAGTTTCTCTTAGACGCTACTTTCAATAGTTTTTATCTGTTAGAGGCGAGAAGGAGAATCGATTGAATTAATCTTACGGTCCCTTCGGGCCGCGATCCGCGCCCGTATCACTCTTGACTTTCACTGATCAAAATTTTTGCTAAAAGCCGGTCCATGTTTCGCGAAAGTGGTCGACTGCGGGTGAAGGTATTATGAGCCGGCAGTTAGTAAGATATACTAGACGTACGGTATTTCATTCTACAATTTACAGTACGCGAAATATTTGACACGTTTATTTTGTAATTAAATTAACGTGAAAGCTTGCATACGTTGTCAATATAATATGTTTTTTGTGCTCATTATATTTCAACTTACTAACGGAATTTACCTATTTCTTTGACGATTCGTATTTATTTATTATATTTGTGTAGAGCAGTTAATACAGCAATAAGAGATATCAAAATCAGGCAATACGTGATAAATTAAAACAAATATAGAAAGATACCGAATAAAATTTGAGATTTTTTTGTTTGGCGAATTTTACCGAAATACCGAAGATACATTTAAGTTCACGCCTACGAAGCCTTACTTAAATCAGCTCAAAAGAAAAGTGGCCAACGATACAAAAATGACCACCATATTTGGTTTTTTCCACTGAGGCTCTATCTAGTTAGACTTATAACACATATCTATTAGTTTTTACAGTTCTTTCACATTTGTAAAGGAATTCATTCTACACCCGGTTCCTTTTCTCTATAAAGTCTACCCAATCTTTTCTTGCGCGTCTATTGAATCTGACTTCATGG
>JWHW01024421.1:270377-286062 GCA_000931545.1 Papilio glaucus
ATGCCTCAATACGCAACATCCAGTAGGCATTTACGTTCTTTGTATTTTCATTTTATAGCTTTTACTTCTGGGTTTCGCCTTAGAATAAGATGAACGTTAATTTAAATTTTCCTCCTATCTCCCCCTAGTTTTTTTTCTTTTGTAACTTCTGCTATTCAGCAGTACCCTTTTTTCAGTTTTCTTGACATACTAAATGTTTGTAAGGCTAGGTTTTTTTTTAATTATTACTATTTTATTTTGGTTCGCAATGTTAGCTAGAGGTTATTTTATTTATTTAAAGTCCTGTTGAGTCATTCGCATGTCTTGCTTCCATTCCCCTTGCCAATAATTTTAAGCACCACCACTCCCACCAGTACCTACTGAACGGAAAAGTAAAGTAGTCTCATTTTTACAAGGTTTTATTTAACTTGCAATGTTTGTATTAATGTATGGTTGGGTCAAATCTTTCAACTGAATTTTAAATCAGTTAGCCTCAACTGACTGAGAAGTTTTTTTTATATAATAAACTTGGTTTCGAGTCGTTGCCGCAATAAAATATTTTTGAGATGTACAGATATTCCGAATATTTGTTATCCTGTATGGTTGGTTGACTTCTTGTATATGGCAATTATATGGCTTATCATAACAGTGATAGAGACGGCAACAAAAACATCTGTTTCACGGAAGACATGTAGTACATATAGTAGCTTGAAGTACATGTACTCTTGCGTTTCGTCTGATGAGTATGATGCCGGACGCCTAATTCTAGTCCCCTTGCCTTCCCATCCTTTGCTAATAAGGAAAGGATGGAAGGACTTGACGGAGGAGGGGATGATTAGTAAGAGGAATGTTTATCCCTTTCTCTGTCCATTAAAGGTAGGCAACGCATGTGCTACTCATTAGCTTGTTGCAGATGCCTGTGGGTAGTGGAGCGGTCACTTGATATCGGGCGCGCCGCATACCCGTTTGTCACCTTATGTTATAAAAAAATATTTAGGACCTAATACGGACAATGAAAAGTGTGTAGCGATTTTTGATATCCATATATTAACACTATACTAAAACATATAAAACCTATTTATAGGCTTTTCCATTTATAATTTCGTTTTGTTGACGCTTATTGGACCATTGTAAAAAACAAAGTTTCATTTTGTATGTGACATTTAAAATCTAGTGAAAGGTTTTTACTGCGCTTGTTGACATGCGCATGACACTTGTTTAAAAACTTTTTAATTAATCAATGACTTGTTGGTAAATTGACATTTAACAAAGCTTGTCAATTATTCAAATTCTTATTTCCTTGTTGACAGAAATTCGATTTCCATTGACCTTTTAGGTCTCTTTAACTAACAGTAAGTAAGGGTGAATAGGGATGAAAACCCCCATACCATCGCATTGCAGGTGGCTATCAGTGAAACAAAATATTAAGCTTAAAAATATCTGTTACACACATGGGTTCAAAATAGGACTACGTAGCGTAGGTAGGTCTCAACTCAAACAGTCAAGGATTAGGAGTCCATTGGATAGGGGCGGCAAGGTATCGGGATCCTTGTGGAGGTATTTATCAGTTACGGCAGTCAGTCAATGGGTTGTAACGATATAAATCTTTTAAGTCAATTGATTATCGATATATGTTCCGCGAATCCATATACCGACGAATTAAAAGGTTACCTTCACGTTAAAGTAAGACCTTAGATTAAAGTCTTACTCTCATTCCTAAACCCTTAAAGGACTTTAAGTCCAGCAGTGGACACTGCTGGACTTGACACCTTCCTCAAGGTTTACAGGCCTTGTAACTTGATGATGTAATGACAACAATGCGTATCAACTGGTTTCATACAATCATGATTTTTTTTTATGGGATAAGGTGGCAAACGAGCGAGCGGATCACCTGATGTAAAGTGAACGCTACCCATAGACATCCGCAACAAGCAAATGTGTTGCAGATGCGTTGCCTACCTTTAATGGACAGAGGAGGGTATAAACAAGAATAAGGATATTTCCTTCTCTTCCCGTTAACCTTTCCCCGTCCAATCCTTTTCCCGTTCCCATCCTATCCTGATGAGAAAAGGGTGGGAAGGGGAAGAGGACTGAAATTAGGCCTCCGGCACCTCACTCATCAGACACCACGCAGAATACTTCTACTTCACGCCTGTTTTCTGTGAGGTCGTGGTATTTCACCGGTCGAGCCGGCCCAAATGAATATTGAAAAAGTTGTAAATGCAGCCTTTTTGTGTGGCGACCCTATTTACTTTGGAGAGCAATTCACAGTCCCAACTGGTAAGGTAGCCGAGCGCAGAGCGCTCTTAGCTGTAACCTTTTTAAGAGTATCTCAACTCAAGAACTCTATTAGAGATACTTCAGCTATCATTGTTTTTTAATTATGTCAACTACCTTAAAGATCGTACCTAGGAATACTATTAAACTTCTTTTAGAGTTAACTCTAAAACTTAGACATTACTATATTAATGCTTCAGTGTTTAAATCAAAGTAAAGGCGGCTACTGAAATATAAAGATAGAGATACTATAATAAATGGCTGGAAACAAACCGGTTTTATATTAGTGGTTTTAATAGAATTATAATGACTAGACGGAGAATGATTCACTTGCTATGCATTGCTCGTCAACGTTGATGCGCCGCTTCATCTCTGGACTGGAATGTACCAGGAAGTATTTTTATAAGTATAAATCGCTGATACAAAACAATAAAAATTTATTAATAAATAATTTTAATACGAACACATTGATATGATCATCTTACCCTGAATTATTTAATATTAAAAGTCAATTAATATAAATTAACCACTTATTTTATTACATGTAGCACCGATTCGTACAGATTGTCTGCGATTCGAAAGTAGACTATTTTCAACAACGTATCTGTGATTTCCTGTGTGGTCGTCACAATAATGTTAATTTGGAGTGTTTTTTTATTATATGAATCTAGATATATTCACTCAATAACTTCTTATTGTATGGTAAAAAATTCTTCATATTACAATAAAATATATTCAGGAATCTTTTTTCTGAATATATTTTACTATACATATATACTGAATATATATACGAGAGCACCAACGTACAGGGTGAATTTATTAAATAACGTTATAAAGCTACTCACCTTTCAAAAAATTAATATAAATGGACTGTTTTTAGAACTCACATATTTAAATACACATTAAATAGCCAAATTAAAGAACTTTGAGCCATAAACTTATTTGTGTTGTCTAACATAACCAACCAATGTCATGTTTTGGAAAAGAAATAGACAAGGTTTAGGTTCAGAAGCTGCCGATTAACCGCATTTTTTTTAGCTGCGAACAAACGAATGCTTGGATACAATCTTACAATATTAATATAGGTAATAAATACATTGCGATGAAATCATCCTTCTCAGTTCACTTTTCTCTTGAAGCTATGTACTCACACCATAATCAGACGGAAAAACTGACGCTGTCGACTTGTTCAAATCCATTTCTGCACGCACAATAAATGATGAATCAAATCGTTCGAACGCAGCAACAATAACAGAAGATCGACAACAAAAATATGGATTATGTCTAAATGTCCGGTGGTAGAATTGAAAGATTCTAAATTGTATAAGGTATTTTTAGTATTCTAGTGATGAAGAAAGATACAAACGTATCTTTCTTCATCACTAGAATACTATCGTTCTTTTACTTTATACAAAAAATACCACTTCATTAAATGTTTTAGAAAATGAATATTAAAGTGGCCTTAATAAAATCCTGTAGCAAATGTCACTGACCGAGTGAGGCCGTTGAAGATTTCGTGTGCATCGGTACCGCCGGCTATGATCAATATTTTACCACTAAATTATAGTTATAAATTTTCGTCCTTATGAATTTACCACTTTTTATGGTCCTTACGGATAAACCGGGCGCCAATCAATTATGAATAACAATTCACGTGACGCCCACACTGGTAAAGTAATTTTTAAAACATGTCTGGAGGCTAGGC
This sequence comes from Papilio glaucus, assembly GCA_000931545.1. Lineage (NCBI taxonomy): Eukaryota > Metazoa > Arthropoda > Insecta > Lepidoptera > Papilionidae > Papilio > Papilio glaucus. Next base: position 274,339 of record JWHW01024421.1, read on the forward strand.
TATAAATTGGATAAAATATCGTTTACATGTTTTTTTTTTTAATATCACAGGAGGAGGTAAATTAACAAAGGCACCGTACCTAATAGATAACGCAAAAGAGTTATCCAAACATTTTTACAATTACATAGTTGTACTTTTATTTTATCTTTTACAAAAACTAATTAAGTGGTGTACCGTGGCGTAGTTTTTATTTTTTGTTTTTACAATAAATAAAATAGTTATTGTGTCACAAGGCAAAGATACAAGTTTTTACGTTGAATAGATTTGTGACTATTACGTTCCAAACTATTCGATTTATGTATGTACATATTTTCACCTTGCGTCCCACAAATTCCCTTAACTCGTAGCACCTTCTTTATAACCATGTTCAATAACCACGTACGCCTTGTGTCTTATTATTATTTTCACTGTTGTATAAAATTTTACGATAACAAATTACCCTCGAATGGCGACATTACTCATTGTTGGTTTCACACTTATTAATTTGTTTTATCAGTATACATAAAAGCTTTTCTATATTTTTCCGGTGAAGCCGTGATGTGACAGTCTCAGACCGCTATGAACGGCGCCATGCGAGGAGTTCGTGTCAAGATAAAATCAGACGATAGTCCGGTGCCGATCGCCAGTCGTGACTTTGAACAATAAAATGCAACTACTGAATGTTCTTTTGCTAGTAGATAACGATGCGTATTAAGAAAGTACACGTTTAATTTATAATAGAGTATCGATTTTCGTCATAGTGTAATTCCTATCCATAAAATTCTAAGAGGTAATCCTACGAATTAACTATTTATTACGTGAATGGCAAATTTGGAAATGAGTGGCAAAATTGATTAAGAAGAAGGAGGACAGTTGTACGGAAATAACTATAACGTTCATGGAAATGTAGGAAAGGACGTTCTCCAAGATCTCAAGACCACCACGTGAACTTTGTTACTGGAACACGAAAGCGTGTAAATGCTTTTTTTAAATTTTATTTTGACTTATTTCAATCTGTATGCTCATTCTTATTTTTTCTCTCTTAAAGGCAACATAAATCTATATTAATTTTCACCGACTCGTTCATTAATTGATTAACATTGATATTGATTACTTTTTATGCAACGTAATAAATACTTTGTCGGAACAAATTACACTAAATTTGTTATCTGTGCAACAAAACTATTGATGAATAAATTATAATTTTATGACCTATATAATCTGTGGCCGTTCGCTTGTATCGCAACGCGTATCACAACACGTCTGATATGCAAATAGAACGGCCGAACATAGAGACCGATACGAGCTTTAATTCAGTCTGCGATGTACACTTATGAATTATTCAGCTCCCGTCGGCTGCAGCCGACAAATTTCATTTTCCCGTCCAGTCATCTGAACAAAGTGATACAACAAGCACTCCAATACGATAAACTTCACCATAAAATGTAAATATTATCTTAATTGGTTCCAGATACATAATTATCTTTTAATTAAAAAATGATTAGTCTACATAGAAAACAAATAGTTTATTTAAAGATCGAATATAAAATAATAATTTATGAAACTATGATTTTTTTTACACTATTAATAGCCATGATTTCTTCTTCGCTTGTAAGGTATATCTAAATAAATAGCTCAGGAAGTGTAAGTTGATGCCAGGTGGCATGACCTTCTCAGGCAGCTTCATAGGGATGTAGATATAATCCAGGGGGACCAGACCATATCCGACGCAATGAGGGTCAAACAGTGGCGTGGTTGCCTGCACTGCCCTTACGGCCGCAGAGATTAGAATGTGTGGTGAGGAGGTAAATATATTTATCGCAATTATTTTCCATCTTCAGCCCCAACAATGACCCATTCGTGGTGTTCAGTTTCGTTTTCTACTTCGGATACATAAATAAATGTACATTATGTATTCGAAGTAGATAATTCTCATTGCTAAGTAAAATGTCTCTTTTCAATGTGCACATTTTCTGTTGAAAAAATGTAAAAAAATATTATGTTCGTTATGAATAATGTTTGCTGATAATTATGAGAATTTTGTTCGTTTAAAGTTTAGTTAAGCACAGTAGAGTTCAGCAGTCAAAGCGAATTAAGTTACTTTTTCGTTGCTTCAACTTCAAGAGTCGACTCTTAATTGCGCTTAGTTAGAGACGCTCTTAATGTGTACAAATGTTGGATTAACTCATTCTATCCTATCCAAAGTCTGATTGCAATTAAGGTAAAATACTGAAAACATTTTGTAATTATAACGCAGCAATTGCTTTCTGTTTTTCATCGAGCTTTATCTAAATGAATTGTTGAAATAATCAGAGGAATTATTGAAAAAGTTATTAACTTGCATGTTAATCAAGAAAATAATCACAGGCGTAAAAATATTTTTGTATTAAACAACATTATGTGTATGGCCATGTCATTATTGTCACAAAAACATAAAATTAGGTTGTAATATGGAATCTTAAAATGGAAATCTCTATTTACCTTAGCGAATAATAAAATCAATTAAGAGAAATTAAATTCATGGAAGCTATTACTCAATCCTTTTTTAAGTACAGGACATTTTAATATTTAAAAAAATAATTACAGAACCAAATATAAGGGTCTATTGACAAATTACATTACGTACTTTCACTGTACGTAGCCGCGTGCAAAATGCGGGCAAACTGTGTTTAACTACCGCAAGAAACAAAAGCGTCCTCGTATATTTTGCATGTGGAACATCGGGGCCGAGATGTCCTTGCGTTTAAATTTCTACTCTTTGTTGTGCAACCGTTGGTAAAATTTATCAAAAAAGCAAAGCCATGCGGACGGTACGGACTTTTTTATTTTTTCACTAAAATCTTTTCTTTGATATAAAAGTAACCAGACAGAATACGTGGCTGCTACGTTCTGAATTTAATTCAGAGTACAATACATAATTATGTTAATGTACATGCTTTATTAGGTGACGAGAAAAATGTTAACATGATGGTATTTTGGCTACCTTTTATGCTACGCTGTCACCAATGTTGGTATTTTCGAACCAATAGCATTAAGGGTTCGTCGATACAAGAGTATACTGCATCCTTAAAGATAGACAATATATCAGCAGCTTCCCAGGTGTTGTGGCTATTAATAGACTGCGATCAATTAACATTACCTAACCCCTGATACACGAGTATAGCCCTTTGTATGATTTTGTAGCTTTAAATATTTTGTAGTGAAAATTTCATTAGCCGCGTTAGACGGTATTTGGTAGGGGAAATTCCTAAAGGTTCGCTTGAACAACATGCTCAACATGCATCAGCAACATCTTTATTTGAATGTGGAACAGTTTCGACGAACTTTTTTTTAACAAGGGTTTATTTTTGTTGATTATTTATTTTTGAATTATTGTCGTGGCTTTCCACTTGTTTCGAGTTTTCACTTCTGTTAGCAGACCTTACGAGAGCTTGTGTTTTTTTTTTTATTTTCGGTTTTTGTCGTCGTATTTTCATATCATACTTTTGTGGATTTAAGTGAACTAACGATTCTTTATAGGTGCCATAAGAGCAGACAGTAAATTACTCATGGCGCCAGAGACTGAAGTTATCTTTTTAATAGTTGGACACATGTTCACAATATTATCTGCCTGTTTTAGAATAAACTGTATTTTAATGTAAAGTACTTTAAATGTCGTCATTGGTTGCATATTCTTTTTATAATTTTAACGTTATTTATATTTTACACTTATTGAATTGTGGCATATATTCTCCCCACATACAGGTACATATATAAATTCGTTAATGAAACAATAATGTGAGATGCAGTACAAACATTGTCAAGAGAGTAGCCTCCTTGCTTTATATTTTTAATGTGTGTTTATGTTTTCCTAATTGTTTATTTTATATTTATGTTGTCTTAGTGATCCGCGTCGGCTTCGCCCGGGTAACACTAATTAGTGTTATGTTGATCCGATCACTACCAAACATCACAGGAATCTGCACGTTTCCTGAAAATTTCTTCGAAATTGGTCTAGGCTTTTCGTAATTTATAGGGAAAATACATACAATAATCACCTTTAATATATAATATGATATTTTATCCTGTAACTTAAATTAAGCTCCTGCCTCTGAAGTTAATCAATTATTATTATTAATTTAAATTTTATTAAGTTATGATACTAAACATACATTATATTATTTTTTGATCAAACATGCTCAAAAAATCATATAAAAGGAAGGTGGGAAAGAGATAAAGCCAAGCCAAGTCATTATTATATTTGCTAATTGTAAAGGTCTATTTTGAACCTATTTTTCGTCTACTTTCAACACTTTACGTTCAAAATTCATTTTATTCCTAAGCATAGAACATTATTTAAGCATGTAGGTACAATGGCGACCTTATCCGTGAGATAGATATCTTTAAGCAAGACATTATTTAAGGAGATAAATAGACCTGCGCGTGGATGTAATCACCGCCCTCCACAAACACAACACAAATTTATCTCGTTCCTTTAACGAAGATTGATGTTTATAATACATTCCGTATTAGATATATTGGGTGTTCTTCTCAACAATATAGCCGTTAAAAGAACAATACATTTATACATTTGTCTCATCTCTATGTAGTACTAAACATTTAAAAACTAAAAGTTAACGCGGATTTCGTTCCTATTTTAAATAACATAGACTTTTGTAATTTACAAAACATGGCATTTTACACCCGCCATGGATGCAGTGTGACAAATATGCTATATATGCTAAACTTACACTCTTACAAAGTGCTATTCTTGGGCTACGGTCCTAGTCTACGACTCGATACTAGCGGCTACACCACTCTTCTACAAGATCCACGGACTGGTGCTTACCAGCGCAAGGCGAGGGACCGAGTAGCGTGCCGCAAGGTGCAATACGAGGCCCTCCCTTCGAACGTGCCACCAGTCAACCAATTGGGAGCTGTCGCAGGCAGCGGTAGGTAGTGACCTATCACTACCTAGTGAGGCGCAGCCGAAACAGGTGTGAATACAGATATGACGCCCGATTGGGATATGGAAGAGGAGAACATACTCAGCCGACCCCAGATAGATGGGAAAAGGGTGGGCTGTTTTTTTTAAAATATCAAACACAATTTTAAACCAAGACTAGATGATTAACAAATACCTATTTATAGGCTTTTTGCTAATGTCTCATAGTCTGCTTGTGCATATGGATTTTATATTTCATTGTTTTTTTTTTAAATATCGTAGCAAAGTTGTTAAAAAACTAGCGACCTGTTCCGACTTCGCACTGTCAAAACTAAACTGATACCTTGCGTTGCCACATTAAAGTTTAAGTTAAATAATATATTAATAAAATCTGTATCAAAGAAAAATATGTTTATTGCGTTCACGATGATACGCCAATTGTGAATGATTCGTTCAGTTCACAATTAGAAGACAGTTTATAATATACCTAATCCAATTGTAAACCCGTGCTGTTATGTCACCGACCTATAGTGCACTTCGTCAATAGGTCGGTGACATAACAGCACGATTAGCAGAGCATACACAATAAACACCAAAACTATTCTGAACCAGTCTATTTTGTATTCATCAACAATAATCTCATATTCGAGTAGATATGACCAAGGGGTTTTTTTTAATTTAAACAAAGTACTTGTATTCTGTTATTGTTCGCGGTCAATAATCAATTATTATCGATTCTTTGTTACCTGTTCCGGTCGATATATTGCTAGTGATTGAAAGCGTTGAATATATGCTACGAAATAAAAAAAGAATACAAGTTTCCGTTTATATTGACGTGCTGGTTGTTTTAATTTTAGCGTTGAATGGTGGGTGTGCGCTGGCTTTTATAAAAATCCTTTTATATCTTGATAACGTCAATAAAATGTTCATATAGTGCCCCTCCATTACCATAAACTTGGAGGATTCTTTTAAAACATTACTGCATGAGTGTTGCCAGGTGTGGTTTTATGTGTACAGTGTCACACGATATGTTATTTAAGTACTTTTTGTAAACATATGAATAAAGAAGTGAGTAAGGTATAGAGGACCTCTCAACTCTACTCAATAGTCAGAATGCTGTAGACCTAATAGTCCAAGTTCTCTTGTTTTAGATTTACACGTATTCCTGAAATGTCGTAAAAAGCAACAAATAGGAGACTCCATAGCATTGACAATATCGTCTTTCGGCTATTTATAACGACCATTATCACGCTTTGATTAAACTTAATTTTTATCGAGTAGATGTCAGACATTGAAGAGCTCCGTCTTCACAGTAGTCTCCTTAAAAATGATAGATGGTTGAAAGCAACAAAACGAAACAAATAGATTCGGAAATAAATGGGGAAAGGCTAAAGGCGACATCGTAAAAAATACAGTCTATATCGCGTTCATATTTTCTGAAGTCGTGACTTCCTTTTCATTGGTAGCTAGTTCATGCAACAGTTTGGATCTACCACTGTTGAAATGATCAGTCACTTTCAAATCCGTTGTTGCCTGTCCCGGTGTGATTGAACAACTTATAATTAAGAAATCCCACGGACGTTTCACTTTTTGTCCACTTCCCTGTGCTCGATATAATATGGTTAATGCGCGACCTTGTGCCAAGTTAAACTGTGCTCAATTCGTTCTTATTTTCACCGTTGTATTTCACTGTCACTATAGTATTATTAATATTGGCAATAGATAGTTGAGTAATGGTCAGTAGAAACAATTTTTTATTGTTATATGTTTCCTAACCTAAAAAATCGCGTCATTTTAAGAGAGTACGAAATAATATTATAATTCTTATTATATCGTTTACACTGTGATGATAGTGGTGGAGGTACAATTTTTTTTATGGGAGAAGGTGGCAAACTAGCAAACGGGTCACCTGATGTTAACGCTACCCATAGACATCTGCAACAAGCAAATGAGTCGCAGACGCATTGCAGACCTTTAACGGACAGACAAGAGGAAAGACAGGAAAAAGGATGCTTCCTTTTCCTATTCATCCCTTCCCCGTCCAATCCTCTTCCCCATTACCTTTCTATCCTTATTAGGAAAGGAAGGAAATGAGAAGAGGATTGAAATTGGGCTTCCGGCACCTTACTCATCAGGAGAAGCATACTTCACTCTTCTGTGAGGTCGTGGTAATTCACCGGTCGAGCCGGCCCATTCGTGTAAAAGGGCTCTACCACTGTTATAGTAGTTGGTACTATAGTTAATATTAATATATACGCAAATTATTAAAAATGTCGACATTATATTTACTTGTACCGCATTAACCATCGTTTGCACAACGAAATACCAATGTAACGACGGAAAGAAAGGCGGAAATGATTTAAGAATTTACATTTAACGTACTGGCCGTATAAAAATAATTAAGAAAAAAGAGAAGCCAAATTTAATGGAGGCAAGCGTGAAAACGAGTGCATTACAATTGATTTTGATTGCTGGGCTTGTTGATCAAGATATAGTTTACTTTTATAACCGAGAACGGAACACTTCGCTACTGGGGTTTTTAAGTTTTCAATCTTTTATACATATGAAAAAAAAACAATTCAAGTTAATTATTTACTTATAGTGATAGTTTAGTAATCGGATGTCAATGAAACTATCACATAGATAATCCTAGGTAATTTTGGAAATGAAGCGAGTTTCAGTTTTTGGGGATTTGCAAAAAAAACGTATCGACAATAAAAATATTGTAGCTCTGCCTATAGGCTAGCTCTGTCACATTTAGGATTGCTATAATTTCTATGTGCCAAATAAGATTAATTAACTGTTTTCCCGTTATAAGCTATGTATATATATATTAATTAGAGATACCTTATGTAATTAAGTGTCCTGAATTATCTCGAAAAGAAAAACAAAACAATTTATGATTATTAATTAAGTATTTGTAAGTGTTGTGTATAGTAAATGAAAATAACAAAAATTGCCTGTTTTATATGCTATTGCTGTACATGTATATAAATATACACTCAACACTTAACGCCACTAAAAATTACTTTTAAACTTACTCGAAACAATTAAACATCTTTAAAATACTCGCGTAAATAAACAGATTGTAAGAGCCTGCACGGTGCATTGACATCATTGATTGCACGCTCGACAGTGTTGCCAGTGCACCTTTGTCAATTCTTACCGAAAGTGGTCGCTGGTATGGAGAGCGTGGCGGATTCGTACCTTTGCAGACATATTGCCGTATGTTAATTTAATGACACGTCGTTTATTTGGGGACGTAGCGACCGTCCCCCCGGTACGGAGCGTCGACATTTATTGCTTCGTTTTATTGATCCACTATCTTCGTTCATGAAATTTTGAACAAAAAGAAAGAGCGACATTGTAGCTTTAAGTTTCTTTACTTTTTCAATTATCGTATTTCATTTTCTAATAAAAGATAATTGTAAGAATGTTGGAGTTTAAATAAATTAATAGAAGATAACGCCCAGAAGTTATGAATCAGCCACTGCAAAATCAATTATTTTCTATGATTCGGAATCTTTTAAACTAGTAAGATTATAAATGACAACAACAAGGTCATGCAAAACATTGGTATGAAAACGTGAAAAAAAGAATCGATTTCTTTATTGAATATAATCACATGACAAAATGTGTCTTATACATCTGGAATGTACTGAACTTTTAAATATTTTTAAGGGAGAAAATTAAATGAGATCGGAAAGAAACACCAGATATAAAGTCATCCCCTCCTGCTGCAAACATTTACAAGATTAAGGAACAGATATGTATTTTTATTCCACATTGGTGTTTTGTGAGGGTCTTTACTTCTCCGGTTTAATCAATCCTTTTGTAGAAAAGTAACTTTTTGTTGTAGAATAACTTTACTACTTTGTAACATTTCTTGAGATCCGTTATGTTGTGCGCTGGATATAAAACCACGTAATTTGTTTATATAAGTAATCACTGGCTTAGCCGTATTTAACTTTAAAAAAACATTAATTTAACCTTAATGCGCATATCTTAAGAAAGTTCCTTAAAAGGCGAGAAGATATGAATCAAGATCAGAAACAATGTTAACGCGGCCGCGAGTAATCTCGTTTATTATCCTACGGGAACCAGTAGCGAGGTCGCTGACCGACAGTCACGAAATAACAATAAAAAATATTCCGGCACAATAAAACATGGAACCTTTCATCTGTCATCTAATAGCCCCGACTCACCCACCCCGAGGACCCACACTTAAGAACCATAACTTGAAGCTTACTGTCAAAAAAAAGACTGACCATAGAGATTTTTTATTGTAGTATCTATGGCGTCTCTACACGTTCCTTTGTCGAAATTTGTAAACGTATCATACTTTATTCGTTTCGTACTGACGTGAGCGTGGTCTAATCGATTTTATTTCTTTTTGTTCCAGGTTTGTCCTTGTCGTAAACATTTTTCGTTTCCGTAAGTAAAGTGTTGGGTTTTATTTTTATTTTGTTGTAAATAGTTGAGTAGTTCTGTATATAAAACCGATATTGGAGTGTGGTAGAGAAGTTCCTTACATGTAGTATACGTGGGAGGCCTATATAGTTTTTTTTTTTTAATAATTTGTGTTTATTTATTCATTTAACCTTAAACGAAGCAATACTCGAATGGCATTGATGTCTAGTGGCATTCGGTAAAAAGTCAATCTTGACTATTCCTTTTTGGGTATTTTGCTAAAATAATTTTTGTGCTCACTAATGGATAATTGATAAATACACATTTATACAACACGCAAATAAAAACAAAAAAGAAATGATGTGAATTGCCTGAAAATATAGCAGAAAATACAGCGCCAGTAGTCTATTACGTTAAGAGTACGGTCTGTGAAACATGCACAACATGGTCATGGGTTCGAATCCTCCATTAGACTATTGTCGTGAACCAGTTAAAAGAAATATTAGTAAATTATTATAATATTTATATAATAGACTAATATTTCGTATTAGTAGATTATCGAAACATACCCAAGGAGGGTTGGCGGTCGACCGAAAAAATCTATACCTAAAACCTATTACAGTACGGACTGTGGTCGTACTGTACCGACACTACATATAAAAGTGGAAAAAGGATAAGGAGAAGAAGACGAAGAACCTGAAAATAGTATCCATAAACACATTATTATATTCTTGATATGGGCAGTAACAGTACACATTTTATGGAGTTGAATCCATTTTAATCCTTTTATTATGTCGAGTATCTTGGTAGTTCGTGAATAGTACTTTAAGTGCATACCTTAAGATATGAAAGAGAAAAATTCCAAACGAATGCTTTTAAACCATACGATCATTTGCCTCGAGTAATAAAAGTGTCTTGATTTTTACTTATTATACTTGATAACTTGATTTTGAGTATTTAAAAAAACATATATTTTTTTTTAATCGTTTACATCAGGAATTAACTATTTAGATTAGAAATGATTCCTAGTAACGAGTTTAGCTCGAGCAGATACATTGTTTGTGCAATAAGCTTACCAAATACGCAATCCTATAACCAGCGGTAGATTGCTAAAACCCGATGGACAGATGACAAGGGCTAGTGCAAAGATTTGACTGCATTTCTATTTATAAATACATAAGTCACATTAAACATCATACATCTCAGTGGTCGTTAGCCAATTTGCTATTGTACGACGTCGCTTTAACTTTCCTTTCTTTGACTAATTGGTCACGCTTCTCAAAGTTATGAAGACGTTCTTCAAACCGTACAATTAAACGCTGCGGTTTGAGGTTAGGGTTGCCAGAATCAAAAGCGCAGGGAAGTTTCTAAAATCTTTTCTTTCAAAAAACATATTAACTAAATTAAAATTTGGTATAAAAAGTTATGTAATTTCATGTTTGGTTTTTGATCATTTCGTAGTGTACCAGGTCTGCTCTACTTGGGATCTACCGTATGGTGTCGCTGAGCGACTAAGTGAAGAAATATATAAAAATGATTATTTTATGATAACTGATAAGAGTTTCAATAGTTAGTTGGACTTCTCAGATTCCATACACATGTTATACTTTTACGATTTACTTAGAATCTAGTTATTACGCTTAGTCGTCATTTTATGTAATTGTGTCAACCCTAAGAACAACGGCCGTAGCGTCTGCTCGCCGACAAAGAGCGAGTCGAGGCGGACAATCAAATCTGACGACAATTTCTCTGACAACTGTACCCTGGCTTTGTCCTGTGTACCTCGGACCGCGTGACAGCGTATGCGTTACTTGACCTTATCTTCAGTACCCTTGGCACGAAGCGATATATTCTTTTTAACTGCTTTGTTTGTACGGAAACATTATGTGCGTGGGTGTGGCTAGTACGTATCCAACAATGTCGACTTACCATATCGGTGAGCTACAGAATTATTGAAGTCAAACAAAGTATATTGTCGGCTATTTGGGTAATTTGGAATGTTGGTTGAGAACAGCTATTGAACACTGAGAAATTAGGTATGTAAAAAGAACGGAATTGTATATTATGTCATAGCATTATAGTTTTAGTTTAGCATTATAGACTGTATTAATTACTTTAAATACAATATCAATATTTATCCATTTAACTGTATTTGGCGCTTATTACTCGCATCACCACATGGCCACACGTATATATACGTATATCTTGTTTCATTGCAAGTTCGTTGTAAACAAACAAACGTCATTTACCATACATGGCGGCCATTACAATTTTTATACTTTCATCGGAAATGTTGTAATTTTGTGGAAATACAGTGAAGTGAAATTGTGTAATATGGATAGCTAATGTTATAAGGTAACATGAGAAAAATTTGTTATTCGAAGATATTTACAAATTTACGAATTTTAATG
>JWHW01024421.1:327997-339440 GCA_000931545.1 Papilio glaucus
CCTCGCGGTCTTCGCGGACGCCACGCTCGCCAACGCACATGATGCACAAGACAAAGGTAGCTTCATATTTAATATTTTCACATTTATGCTCAGGCATGTTCAAGCAAAATCAGATAGCAATTATGGAAATTCAAGTATGGCTAAATCTATAAAATTAAATTCTTTCTTCGTCTTTTAATGGAGGCCACGTATTTGAAAAAAAATGATTTTAGGATTCCTTCCAGATTCCTATATGAATACGTATCGATAAAGACAACGGAAATTGTTAGATGCGGAGAACGGCATATGTGGGAAGGCATCAGGGAAGTCTTATGTGCAGAAGTGCAATTATTGTGATGACGGTTGTCATCGCAATAAGTTAAACGTCCTTTTGGTATCTTCACTAAGCACTGCATCACATGTGTACAGGTATCGCAGTGAAGCTACGTCCGCTGGTGAAGGCGCTAAAGGACGCGGAGAGGATTACGCACGAGGCGACCAGCGCGCTGGACGCGGGCGACTGGGCGCCGGAGCGGCTGGAGCGGGACCGGGAACCCACTGACGGGTCACAGGACGCGCTCGACCAGCTGGTGGCCTGCGCCCGCTCACTTACAGAAGACGTGAGGCGCGCAGCGTCTTTCATACACGGGAATGCTTCGTTGCTGTTTAGGTACGAAATTATTCGGGCTTTAACTTAATTTAACCATTATTTATCAGTATATTTAAGTTCAAATTATGAGTGACTTTACTGAGTTAATCTTGGATATGTCTCTTACTGACACGAGTTGACATAATGGTGTCTAAGAGAATACTTCAAAATAAATTGTTGTACTGATACCCGGCACTATTTAAATTACTCTCACACATCTTATAGGAGCTAAGGTTTTAACATGATAATGTATAACAGGCGGTCAGCGGCGCCGGAGCACGAGTGGACGGAGGAGTACGACTACGTGCGGCTGGAGTCGCGCGCGGCGGCCACTCGTCGGCACGCAGAGATCCGCGCCGCCCTGCCCGACAAGTTGCGGGCGTCCTTCGATGCACTGCTGCGTGACGCCGACCACGCAGGCGAGGTGAGACACGATGAAACGAGCCAAGCAGATCTGATATCATAACATTCGAAAGATGACGAGCTTAAAAGTATCCTAGATTGCGAATGACGTGTTCCTCGATCTCATCTGAAACTCGCAACTACGAAAACTCGATATTCGGAACGAAACACACCCCAGAGAAGAGTTCATGTAATAACCCTAGAGTCTTTTATCTCTATAGTTCATATATTTAACCATACTTATCCTTTGCATAACTGCATTACAAAACTCAGACAGCCTGATTTATACTAGCTATAAAAACAAATAAATAACAAATGTAATATTAAACCTTAACCAGGTGAGTGCGGTCGCGGCCGCAACGCTGCTCCCACCAGACGACCGACAGTTGGCGGCGTTCTACGCGGCGCAGACCGCCACGTACGGCGCTCACCTAGCCACCGCCGTGGAGGCTTTCCTCCGGACCATAGAGATGGGCCAGCCGCCCGACGTCTTCCTGGCTCACGGCAAGTTTGTCGTCCTCAGCGCGCATAGGATAGTACACGTAGGAGATACGGTACACAGGTGTGTAATATTTTATTGCTTTATGGCAAAATTAATATAATATTAAAATGAGGCAATATTCTTATTATATACTGCTACTTCACACATTTATTGTTTGTTGCCCTGTTCAAGTTGAACGAAAACAACTTATACTTCATTAAAACATTAGCTTTCATAGACAAGGCATTACACGCGATTTCTAGAAAAGGTAACCTCAACAGTATGTGGTAACGCTATTAACCTCGGCACTTAAAATTGTTCTGTAACAAGTATAGATAGAATAATAGTTCATATTTGAATTGATGTTATTTTTTTTTCTTTCATTTTGTTTTCACAATGACTGAAGTCAAATAAAATGAATTGTGAATGTTCATATATATTGTAACTTTAGCTAGCTTAATAATTTCTTAACCAATAATGTCCTACTTTCACAGGAGCGCCCAACACGCGGGTCTTAAATCCAAAGCATTACGCTGCTCAGACGCGCTGTCCGATGCGCTAGCGGTCACCGTCGCGAAGACGAAAGCGGCGGCGCAGCAGTTCCCGTGCGCGAGCTCGGTCACAGAAATGGCGGAAGCTGCGCGAACGTTAGCTGCGCGCGCGCAGGACTTACGACGTGCACTAGTGCGGGCTGCCGAACCTCCCTCGGTCACCCCCTCCACACCCGCCACCACCGTACCCCCCTCCGCACCAACGACACCTCTGACACCATTAGCAGCAGCGCTACCCGCCTTACACATATAACTACCAGTTACGCTTGAGTTACACCTGTGAACTTCTAAGGAGTCTCTCAATTCTGCTATTTTAATGATATCATTATGGTTTCATCATCATGTTATCATGGCATACCACTCAAAATAATTTGATACTAGTGATTAGTGAAATGCCAAATGAATAATTGTGAGACCATTGACAGACTATTGATATATAAATAATAGTGTCGTAATAGTATCTCAATGGATTAATTTCGTTAGCAGAATTCGTAGGCAGGGAGGTACTAGTGTATAGATTACGCAATAGTCCGTAATCTAGACTAGTTCACTGAGATATACAAATAAAGCTAAACGGCTCTTCGTCTCTACACAGAAGAGTGTACCAATAATGTTACTCTGCATAAAGACAGAGTGGAGAGAAATTAACCGTGGTCTATGTTACAAAAAAACATATTTCAATTTATAATTTCAATATAAATGAAACAAAGTAAAATTGGCAGCATTTTTTTAAAATAATAAACTATTTTATGAAAATTAAAAGCTTTTACGCAAAACGATTCACGAAAAAGTTAAATTACATTACGAAAATTTCAAAAGCGTTGTTGATCGTTTCTGATATTTTCGTAATTTCACTGTCGAGATTGCAAGAAAAACATAGTCAATAAAAATTATGGCTATAGTTTTCGTAAAAAATCTTTTTTATCTATGTCTCATAATTCAGCAAATACTTTGTACAAAAGGAGTTGCGGACCTATTCCGTAGAAGCGAGTGATAGTGGAATAATATTTAAAAAAAATACTTCCACATCGAAGTACATTTTAAGCGCTTACGAAAAGATAGCTTTGCATGGAAGTGGTGTAGATAATTACTAAATTAAGATTTACGTCGTTGTCTTCATGTTGTCGTTTGGTGCGGGTGACGTTTTGTCATATTTACAAATAATGTATTGAAATCAGTAAATTAATTCTAATTATTTATTTTACCTGTATAAGGTGACAGCATGGTCGCAAAATTTGACATCAAAGGTCATCAGCACCATGCCACAATGAAAAGAGTATGCGTGAGGTCCGTGTTTCGCTTTTTGCAGCGGTTGTACTCGTGTTAAAGGTGCGTCTGGAACGCCGTGGAAGTTTAGTATGTAAATAAATGTTCGATGTTCGCTAGCTAGATAACTAACATTACCTAATTACGCGTTTAGTATGCTAGCTACGACAACTATACGAAGACAATGAATATAAAATTCCTGCTGTTAGCGTAAGTACGACTCAGCTGTAAAAACATATCTAAATAAAACTACAAATGATGGAATTGCTGTAACTATAGATAATTTGTACTTAATTATAGGAAAATAATAATGATGACATCGATTAAAGCGTAAATCGAAGTCACATTTTGTGTACTTTGCATTTGCGTAGGTTACAACGTAGAATAAACTGAGTGAATTTTGATTTGCGTGAGAAATATAACCAAAGAAATTTTCGATAGGACATTTAATACTTACACCAACATAGACTGCCAATAAACGAGACAAATACGCTAAGTAAAACAGAGTTTCTATTAAATGTTAGAAATAATTATATACAAATAAAACAAGGCTGCCATTATTTTATTCGTAAAGGAGTTTGCCGTAAAATTTTAGTGATTTTGAAATTGCTGGATGCTCATATGCCTCAATGAGTTGAGTTGTCCGTCCAGTTTTGTAAAATTTTGCAACAGGTATTCGTAATTTTTTTGCGTGGGATATTATTGTACCTTCACAAAAATGGTACCCTGGATTTTTTTAACATTAACTTGAATACGAGTGAGCGGTGAACATATCTACACTGGCTGGCTGTTTCTGTTTAATTAAGTAATGGGCTATATACATTAACAATGAATACCTAAGTACTATTATGGTTCTAATTTTTATATTATTAAGAATGAATGTAGCCTGTAGCCTAAACAATTATTTTAAAACGCACACAACATGGTATTTTGTTAACACCGTTATACATACTGGCTGTTTATAACAGTACAATATAATAAGTTTTGACTGTGGTATCTGTAACTATAAAGAGTTTTTCCAGTAAGGAAAAACACAAAAATCTTCTTGAAACTACAACATCCCTATAACGTGTAACAATGACATAAAAAAATCAAATATCAAAAAACTGGAAACAATTTTTAATCGATTACGAGTGAATAGGGTAATCTAGTTGTCCATTTGCTTGTTTCACAGCCATTATATTGACAGCTATTCAAGTGGGCATTTTATTTTTTGACGATTCCAAAGTGAGAAATAAAATATTTTTATTTCCAAATGTTCCTTAGGCTTGTGCCCAATATTTGAATTGAAACTTCTAAAAGATTTTACGCGACGTAAACTTAATATTACGTGATTTGATGCTCAATTGTTTTATTACCATACTTGTATAAATTATTTTGTACATCCCTTTATATCAGCGTAATAAACAGACTTACATCTATTTATATAGCTGAGATCCACTATGGATATTGATAGCTAAATCTTTACCTACTACAAATTCCGATTCCTGGTTAATCAGAACTTATATTACTTAACCTCTTATTAAACCATATTCAAATAAGATCTAAAAATTAAGTTATGAATGTAAAAAAAACGTTGTATATTAGCAATGTATAATATATTCTTAGAAGTTGTAGCGTATGGGTAGGTAGGCATAGATGAAATTGTACAAATGCATATTATTAAAAATAATAATTTTATTATAATGAAAATTATAATTTAATCATCTTGTAAAACGCAATCAAGTAAAATATACAAAATTTTCGTATGTATACTACAGCGTATTTATTTTAAACCTTTATATACTCTAGCCATGTAGCGCCCACGTGCGATAATTATCCTAGCCTCTTTTCATTGAAAGTGCCGAGACCAGCGCCCCTAACACCACTGCGCCCGTGTGCAACGCACACCCTGCACCATAGGTAAAGACGCCTCTGCTTCTATAACTACTGAGTTATATGTAATACTGATTATAAACATGTCTCGCATGCAATACATACTTTGCCCTAGTCTATAGACCTGCTATAGTTTTGGCTAAAGGTTAACCTTTAAGATGTTTGAACACGTGACTATGAGAAGGATTATAATTTTTGTAATAACGTACATTGAAAATTAATTTTAAAAGTCGATTGTTAATGTCTGAATAACAATATGAATTTAAAGACTATTAACCCTTTGAATGCTGACTACTCTAAGTTGAACTGCATTGTGTGAACCGTTCTCAATGAAGCTAAAATAAGACAAAGAAATCAATGTGAGCGCACATATACGTCCATAGTCTATATCGATGTTTTTCACTGGGCGAATGTATGCACGCGTAGCAAAGAGCAAAAGAAGAAAAAAATAAAAGTTCTTTTAAAAACTCACATACAAATTGCAGTTCCTAACGAAACATAAATTCTCGAAGTACAACAATGATTTCAGTCCCATTAGATATAAGCATAATAATTTACAAGCAATTTAAAATGTAAGATTAATTCATAATTGCATTTTCTCTATTCTTGGTTTGATATAAATAATTTTACATATAAAACATAAAAAGTTTATTCTCTTTAATTCTTATATTTTGAAAGATGAGATATAATTCGAAATATTTTTGAACATGCAACACTATATTTCAATCTTCATATAAAACATTTTGCATTAGACCTAAGTACCATATTAATAATATGTTCTCAATTGATAGCAGTTAATTTGTATATGTTGTTTCAGGTATGATTATACGGCTCCAAGTATTGTTGTGCTAGTTTTTCTTCTTTAATGTATATCAATGCTGGATGGTTAGCTGAAACCTTGGCCTGGGCGGCTATGGCTTCCAGTCTTGCTGCCCGTACTCTCAGAGACCGTTCCAATGCATTAGACTCAAACGCCGCTACTTCGGCTTGCATTGCATTCTCTACCCTCTTCCTCTCCATCTGTGATTATACAATTTAAATTTAAATAATCCAGCTAGCATATAGTACGTCGCATAAATGTTGAATTTCACGAGTGCGCACGAGCCTTTATACGTGATATTCGTGTACTTGCACATTGCGTATATCTTGTTTCACAGCAAGATGTGATTTTTGTAAACAAAGGTTAAAATTCGTTAATTCTTTATAAAAATAGCTATCTATATTACACAATTTCACTTCACTTTATCTCATGATTTTTACAGAATTGCAAACTTCCAGATGAAAGTATAAAAAGCGTAATAGCCGCCATGTATGTTAAATGACGTTTGTTTGTTTACATCAATCATATCTTGCAATGAAACAAGGTATAAATGTGTGTGTCCGACGAAGCGATCAGTCACGCTTCACCCAATACTTCATGAACAACACATGTAAATGCTGCACGTGTTCTGTGATTTGCAATAACTATATTAGGAAATATGTTTTGAACGGAGCTATTCGACTTTCAATGGGGCGTACGTATAAGGCGGCAATCGAGTAAGCTGATGTTGATATACTATTTCTACAACCCATCTATATCCACAGAAACCAGTTGAATTGCAGATATATTGCTACTTCCGTATAAAGCAGAGGTCTGTCGAGGAGACAGGAAGAGGTGATGAGGTCCAAAGGGACTCATTCATAAGACCAAATCCAAAGCATAAAGTTCCATAAAATACTTCATGTACTCTGTAGGTTGTGGTATACTCGGGCTACTGCCATTCTGTCTCAAAATGTATTTAATATTCTTACCTTTGCAGTTTCCAACTGATAATTTAGGAGTTGTAATTTTAATTTCTCAACAAGTTTACTCTCTTGTGTGCACCAAGTATTAAATGGGTGTTTAGTTTCTGAAAAAGACAATGATGTTTTATCCCTCTCCTATTTTATCACCTCCGAGCCAAACGACAATCCTGGATCCGCCACTGTTACTTGTTATAAGTACAACTGCTGGTTTACCAAATAAAATTAAGACTTCCGCTTAATCGACATCACTCAATTAATTCTTAAGTTAATTTTAATCTAGACCGCTAATATTTTGAAAAGGACAGATTTGTTTGTTTGTTATAAACTCTGAAATTACTGAAACAATTTTATTGATTCTTTCAACATTCGATAATGTTGTTTACATTATCAATAATTACTTTTTTTATAGCAGAAGGTAGCAAATGAGCATGCGGTTCACCCAATATCAAGTGGGGCAGGCATACTCAAACAGCTAATAATCTGGACAGGTGATAAACAGAAAGCAGATAATCTGGACAGGTGATAAACAGAAAAGTGATATTTCCTCTGCCTATCCAACCTCCCAGTCAAATCCTCTCCGCATTCTTTACTTATTAGAAAAGGGAAGGAGAAAAGGACAGTAATTAGCCCTCTGGCACCTCGCTCATCAGACGAAACACTGAAATACTTCTACTTCAGACCTATCTTCTGTGATGATGTGGTATTACACTGGTCAAGCTGGTCTATTCGTTCAACAGTTGCGGGTTCTACCACTCAAAATTTAATATAGTAAAAAGAAAATATAGTAAATATCGTAGATAAAATAATTATATTTACCAACGCCACAGTCACCATTAACCACTGTATCAAGAGGGTCACTATTAAGATCATTATTTTTATTGGAAATGCTCAAGTTATCTACATCAATGCTATCATTCAAGTTCCCTTCATTTGTATCTGTATCAGATTTATAGTCAAATAGTGGCTCAGTCTTGATTTCCTGAAACAGATTTTTTACTAAATGTTAAGAGGACCTGGTCTGATGCCAACACCGAGGAGGGTTTGCGTCAGACAGTTGGCCAGCTGAAAGAAAGCTATAGTCAAACCCTATTACAGTATGGACTACGATCGTACTGTGCCGACCGCAAAAAAAGTGAGAAAAGAACAGAGAGATGATAAATCACATATGATTGTTTAAGCCGTGCCTGTACTATACTACAAGGTGTCCAGAAAGGGTATCGGGTATTTGTAAGTTCAATAAAACAAAAATTATTTGTATGAAATAAAAAAGTTTATTGTTTATTATTAGCATATGAATTAGAGAATTATTTGGAAAAGATGATGTTAGCCAAATGATGACCGCTACGTTGCTGGCACTCTTCTAAACGGGAACGAAGATTGGCGATAACACGTTGACACATAGCTATCGATATTGCTGCCATTTCTGACATGATGTTTTGCTTCAACTGGATTAGATTCGTCGGATTATTTTGATAAACCTTACTTTTAAGGTATCCCCATGCAAAATAGTCAAGCGGGCTAAGGTCGGGGCTTCTGGGAGGCCAGTTGATGTTACCCCTTCGCGAAATGACTTTATTAGGGAATAATTCGTTAACAACTTCCATTGAGTCATTTGAGGTATAGCAAGTGGCCCCATCTTGCTGGAACCACGTTCGAACGAACTCTGGGACCAAAAATTTTTGCAACATATCACAATAACGGTCACTATTCACATTAATTGCTCGGCCTCGTTGATCTTCATGAAAATAAGGACCAATTATGCCTTTAGCAGACATAGCGGCCCAAACAACGATCTTTGGGCTACGCAGGGGTCGTTCATGCTTTCGTCTCGGATTCTCCACTGCCCAGTACCGACAATTCTGCTTATTAACATGACCATTCAGGTGAAAATTTGCTTCGTCACTGAACAGTATGTTGTTAAAGTTGTAAATCGCTGCATTTCGTTCGCAAAATTCAGTCGATTAGCATAGTCCGTATCCTTCAATTCTTGAACCAATTGAATTTTATAGGCTTTTAGATGTAAGTCTTTCTTTAAAATCAAATGTAAAGACGATTTTTTGATGTTCAACGCTTGGCTTCGCTTTCAGATGGATAAAGACGGATTTTGACGAACCGACGCCTCAACTTCTTCATCGCGAACTGAACGAGGACGACCAGAGTTTTGAATTTTAACTGTCGCACCTGTATTCTCGAACATCCTGATCCATTTGCTAATGCTATCGTCACTTGGCGCGTGGCGTGTACGAAATTCCGCAAATTAGAGACGTTGAGCAGTCACTATTGAATCACCATTACGATAATACGCTCGTACGCAAAATGCGCAATGCGTTCCCGATTACTGTTCCTTCGTAACTAAAACTCCACAAAATGGCGGACGTCAGGAACCCCTCCCGCTCCCTTTAGTCGCCCCCTTTCGAATATGGCGCGAAAACAAATACCCGATACCTTTCTGGACACCTTGTATATAGGTTCTGGCTACAGTTTTTACGGCCGGCCCCCTGCCTAACGCCAAACCTCCTCGGGAATAATAAGCTACTAACCTAGCCATAAGAATACATACGAAATTTCTAAAATCGTCTATATACCTGTAAATACTGCCTTACTAATACCAGGGTCTCCGAAATACATGCGTGTGCTATGAATATCTTAATGCACAGTGTGTCTAGCTGATGCTTGCAAATTACACTGGAAGTTGCAAAATCTCCTAAACTGTCTTGAACTTTATATAAACTTTCAATCATCATAATTTTAAAGATCATAACATATAGTTAACTAAAATTTCAACCTATTCAACTGAACAGCTACACGTCGACATGGTTCTTTAAATTGATATAACTTTTTTATTTATGAACCGATTGAGATAATATAAATATAATAATAATACAATTTTTTTTTAGTGAAGCTTACCGCAATACATTAGTGAAAACCGCACCCAAATTGGTTCAGCCGTTTCTGAGATTATCGCGCACGCACGCACAGACAGAAATTTTTTTTTCTGTCTGTGCAAAAACTCATGGTTTTTGGGTTTTATTGCATTGATAAAGGCCCCCAATAATAGTTTTTCTTAAATGTCTTCCATGTATAGACAGCGACCAGGTACATTTTTATTAAATGTATAGCTATGCAGTCTTAACTTTGCTATGTCTAATCAACTGTCACTTAAAATATAATAAACTGGATAACAAAGGTATCTCTGTCTAACACAGTAACATTAAAACATGTAAAAGCTTAACTTAAAAAAAAAATTAAACTTGGTAACTACCTCAATGCCATCGTGTAGACTGTCACAATGATTGTTTGAGAAAAATCGTTTCATATGAACTGACTTAGCAGTTTTCTTCATGTTTGCAAACTTTGTACGTAACACTTTACTTGACCTTTTCTGTGGGCTCTGTTTATTGAAGGACTGTGCAATCTGTAACACATAAAACTTTATAACTAATTAAAAGTCCTTAACTTAGTTATAAAATAACTAATTAACAGTTGTAGAGCCCGCAACAATATCTGTTCAAAACTGGCGTGAAGTCGAAATATGCTTCCTCATTTTTCCCTTCTCTGTCCATTAAATGTAGGTAACGCATCTGCAACTTACTTGTTTTGGATGCTTATGGGTAGTGGTCAATTAACATCAGGTGATCCGCTTATTCCTTTGCTACCTAATCTATAAAAAAAACTTCATAGACACCTCAGCATATCACCATAACTTGTGAAGGTATGGCTTTAACTTTTTGAAACTATTTAATTTATAATCAAGCAAAAGTCAGTAAATCACATCCATGTTATTAGTATCATGTGTGTATTATAATCATTCTACCCATACATTATGTACACAGACTAATTGTAATACATACCCTCACCCAAGCACTATTTTTTAAAGTATTTGCTTTACTGGTAGTTTTTTTTATGAATATGTTATTTCTCTCTTCTCTTACACATTTCAAAAGAAGACTACACTCTTGTGGTGAGAAATTCAATGACCTGTTTGACCTGAAACAGTATTTATAACAAGAATTGCTACTGTACTTCACAGCAAGGAATTTATTGTAATATATATCTTAAAGTTCTTGACCTTAAATTAATAACACTAAAGAAGGGTTTTTTACATTTCATCCTAAAACCTATTGTATTATAAAATGCATAATATAATGCAAAATCCTGATCAATAATTTCCCTTCTGAATTTTTTAAACAGATTTTCATTTTATAAAAAAAGATGAATAAAAATCAACCTACTTAATCTTAGTCTGCATATCTCCATCTGAAAAGAGATAAAATCAATTCTAGCAGATTTTAAAAACTATTAATACACTTTTAGACTAGTTTTATCACATCAATGTAATATGATATAATTGCTTAGGATCTTTTTTACCTGAACTGTTAGATTCTTCATCTCCGTGTTCATCAAATTCTATAATGGTGGTGTTATCAATAGCATTTTCTGTGTCTTTTGTATTTG
>JWHW01024421.1:349688-361869 GCA_000931545.1 Papilio glaucus
TTTGACAACATAAAAAAACAATTGTGGGACCATACTGTCTTCGCCTTTAGGTAACATCTTCATTCATATTATTTCAGTCCGATAAAAATAAAACGAATGGTTAGTCTACATTCATGGACGATGGTGCGGTTAATACTTATCTCCCTCGAACGTTATAGCACAGGAGCCGACGATGCTAAACTTGTATGTACATGTTCGAGCGTCATGCGGACCAAGAACGAAAAACGGGACGGAAAAAGAAAAAAAAAAGGTAGGTAGGACATTTTTACTTTTATCGGCGGAGAACGGGTCTAAAACGAGTCTTATTTACGATTTTTATTAGATAAAATAATCTGATTATTTTATCACGTTACCCTTGAACCTCCTCCTTTAAAATTAAATAAAAATTGACCGCGTTCGAGGAAGTCCAGTTGACGGTTTTGTATAACAAGTTTGTGATCCCTCCTGCATCGCTCACTAAGCACTCGGCTCTACATGACGCATTCGAGGATGTACCGAAATCCCCGTTTCGGCTCTCGTACTAGAGTTTCAGATACATAGTTTATTTCAACATTTGACTACTGAAAACAACTGCCTGTACAACTTATTTAATAACACGATTTAATAAAGTTCCACGATGTAATTTTTTGCATTTTACACATGTTACTCGTACATATACATATGTTACACACTCCATAATTCCAGTGTATAATGTCGCCCACCAATTATGAACTTCATCAGCTTATAATCCGACTAGGTAGGCATAACATAAACAGTCAGCAAATTGTGAACTAAACGAATCGTTCACAATTTGACGGTTGTAATCGTCAAATTGTGGATTAATATTTTGCTTGCTTTATTATGTTCAAGTGTAATGGAAGATTAATTTTTAAGTTGGCCTTAATAGTTGTACATAAAGTTTGACGTAATACGTCACTTTGTGAATGCTTCGTTCAGTTCACAATTTGTAGATACTTTATCATAAACCTAGTCCGATTATAAGCTGACGAAATTTACATTCGGTCGGTGACGTATACAATGTTTTACAGGAAAATGCGACAAGTGAAAACAAGGTTCATTTGGTTTGAATTCAAGATGCGTTGCCAGCCTTTATAGACTTTATTAGACAGAGGGTAAAAAAACTAAAGAATAGAGGGCATCGAGTCGATCGAAAACTTCCCTGGTCCAAAGGAACAAATCGTCTACTTAGTACCTTCTTCTGCTAGATTTATAGCCTTTTATGGGTAAAGCAATTTCTTCCACTACAGTGTATCAATGGCCAGAGTCCTCTAATTTACTATGCCAACTTTTTTCGCATCTTGATTTATACCGTCTCACAACGGAATTTAGGTATTCCTCGAACGCAGAGCGCATTCAGTGTCATCGCCCAAATACTCCTTAAGACTTCAGGTGATAGATGGCAGCTTCCTGGGTGTTTAGAAGACCAACATTTATCAACTACATGAACGAGGCAATCAACTCTTTCCAGAGCTCTAAGGACAGGAAATAGGGAATAGTGTCCGCTGCCTAAAACCGAAGGAATATTAGGTTTAACGTCGAAGTTAAGCGTAGAAATCGACCCCATTTTGTAAACTATGCAGGTACTTATTATCAGATTTGCGAAAAGGTCTACTATCTACACGTTTGCAATGAGATTATTTTTATGTAGAGATGTATATGAATGTAATAGCGTTAAAAATACGTATAATGATTTAACCAGTCCCCTGTTACCGGAATATTATCGGCCTTTGTTGAACGTATTATGTTACGATTACATATTAATGAAAAGAAAAAAAACCGAACTCGTTATAATGTGCTTTTAAATTAAGCAGACAATGTTGCTTTGACATTCAAATAAATTTTACATTTTGATGTTGAGATGAGAAAAGTGTGGCTCAGAAGTGTATGTTATGTTGTGTACTAGAATTGAGAAACGTATGCTTCGGTTCGGGGATGATGAAAGGATGATTGAATAATAAGTAATAAAACAATTTATATCGCAAAAGTGAGTGGCAGCGTTGTCAGGGGACGTCCAAGGAGAACTAATATCGATCAGATTAGTGACATATAAAATATAAATATAAATCAGCCTTTTTTAGAATGTTCCCCACTGCAGGCGCAGGCCAACGTGACATACTAAAGAATAAATAAATAAATATGTGCTCACGCCCGTAAAGGGTGGGCAGAGATAATGGATTTCCATTTGGCGCGATCCTGGCACACCTCTCTCGCTTCTTCTACATTCATACATCTACGCAAACATGCTCGTCGATTATGGGTGCTCCTTATATCGCCCTTTTTTAATAACCCACTAATCTGATCGATATAAGTTCATACTACTAAAGACGTGCACATACTAAGGAAGGGATGATATAAGGAGTACCCGTAACTGCCGAACGTGTATGCGACGATGTATGGATGTAGAAGAAGCGAGAGAGGTCTACCAGGATCGCGCCAAATAAAAATACATAATCTCTGCCTACCCCTCTGGGTTACGGGCATGAGCGTATATTTTAATTATTTATCATTAGCAAAATATAACCTATTAAGCTCTTTAACTGGATTTATTTTTTAATCTGAGGTTGTAGGCAAAAATCAACTTCCTGCCCTTTTCCCACTTATGTGGGGTCGGTATGTTACAGTATATGTACATATATACTGTATACATGTATTGGCTACAGTTTTACATAGTATTCACAATCCAATTTTCATCGTTCTTATTAACTCCCAAAATGATAAGTATTTACAAGTTCCCAAAGATCATTAATTACATAAGATTTATTTAACCTTTTATAATGTGTGGAAATGCTTACGCATATCCGCCCTGCGGGGGAAAAAAACGGGTTACGTTGGACCGACTAAACCCTCATAATATTTATCCCGAGCAACCTGGTCCTCTTTCGCACTCCTCGCACAAATAATTGTTTGCAATGCGCAGGGGAGTCACGTTTTATGAGTTATAAATTATATGTTATAATGAAAGACGAAGAGGAAAATAAGGCACTCGTCAGTATCCCCAACATTCGAAAGAGTTACGGATGCTTTCGGGAGGGAAAGGGATGAAGCTGATAACGAGTGTCAATAATTATATTTGACCCTTATACCTCGTAAATTTTAAAACATTTCGCAGCACAACAAAGGCAATGCATACGAAAGCAACTTGCTTCTTACATACTGTCATTACTTATTCAATTACTTGGTAATTGAAAATTTTAACATATTGTTTTAATTCGTTTCGCTGAATACTGAACAGTATGAAAATAAATGAAATTTAATTTCAACTGATACGAAAAGAAGGCTGCTCGGGTTTTGTCAATAACGATGTTAACGGCTGAAAACAGACGGAATTGTTTGTTGTTGTCGGTGTGCGCATGCGCGAGATAGTTCGATGGCGGCCGGGCGAGCTCGGCGGCCGGGCTGGGCACTCGATGTCCGAGGCTCGCGGCGCCTTCACGCTACTGACGCGGCGACAATATTAGCCCGCTAGCGTGACAGCGAGCAGCGTGTTAGTCTCGTATAAGCCCGCAAGCGTGACACCGAGCGAGCAGCGTGTCAGACTCGCACTGAGCTCGGCTCGGGTTTTTCCGCGAGAGCTCGCAGGGCGGGCGGCGCGCGCCGGCACCACCCTATCTTCCCAATAAGAAATCAACTATATAACCAGCCGCACGTCCTGAAAATAGCCTAATAATTGCAGGAATATTCACACAATTTCAGGATATACGTATCTTGTGCAGTGACAGTAGATAATTGTGGACATTTATCAAGATTTTCTTGTGAAATGTGAGGAGTGGCAGTGGGACATAACAACAGGTAGGTACCTTGTTTCAACTAGCTGTAACATATGTCGGGTGAAAGGTTTTGACGTTTTTATCAATATATCAATACATTTTGATATCAAAAAACAATAATAAGGGTAAATTAAATAATTTAATTTAATTGCTTTATTAATCTTTATTATTACACACTGTCGTCCCTTTCTGAATTGTGAACCATATGTCTTAATAGAACAATGAAATAGAAATTAATGAGAATAATACCAGTGAGAATAGGGCCAATTATTTATTAATGCTACGCGAGACAATGTTATTAGAAATAACTAATTATTTTAATTTATTAGATTAGTTTTATAGACATTCCATAAATAATTGGTTTTGTATCATAATCGAAATTTCATACGGATTTCCTCTTATACAATTTTTTAATTGAAATAAATGAGAAAATTATTTACGTGCCGATATTGAAAACGTGACGGAATTTAAATTAGATATTATTGAATTTTTGTTATTTCTTGATACACAATCACACCTTTTGGTGCAAGGTTTATTTTAATATCTTCGTGGAATCGGAATTTACCTGTTACCTTTTTCTGGTGACGTCGTCATCGGAAACGGGATTTAACGGGATAATGGATATCGAACAGCTTTCAGCTTGCGCGAATGCCTGTTGCACAACAATACAACCTGCGCAGACATTTTATATGACGTCAATATATCTAGGAATAATATCAATAAGTTGATGTTGTTACCTAAATAAAAATACACATATATTATAAAAGGTGTTTCTATTCTTTTGGGTTCCAATTGTTAACCGTTTAGTGCTTATGTTTTACAAAATTATAAAAAAAATTGACATATAGATAAAGGGACTGGCCCTTTATCTATATGCGTTCAATTTGATTTATATCAGCTTTTTAGTACGTTTCCACTGCAGGGACACAGGATTTCTCTCTGAGAGATGGAGAGGCCTTAATCCACCACGCTGGCCCAGTGCGGTTAGGTGGATGTTATATGTGCTCGAATTTTATGGTTCTAAGTCTTAGATTTTAAGACATGCCGGTTTCCTCACGATGTTATACTTCACAGTTTTTGGAGCAATGATGATGAAATAAATTACACAAAGTAAAGCGCGTCTGTCTGGGTTCGAACCCAAGACTTACAGTACGTTAGTTGGGGCCTATACCACTGGGCCACAACTGCTCCTATACACATATATCATAAAGAGGGAACATTTATTTGTTTGTAATGAATTTAGTTTTCAACTCTGAAATTCCTGTAAATCATAAAAGCATTCTGAATCTATTATCTACTGCTGGCGTCTCAGCTATAAAAAAGACAGCTCAGTAACTTGAATATTCCCAGTCTTTGCTTATCCCGATTGAGACAAAGGTGTGAATATGTATTCTTAAAACTAATACAAAGATCTCGTAGTAACGCTTACAGTGATAAAATGAAGTCTTAAGTTTGTTTCCCTGTAGAATTACAGTGTTGTTTGATATTACAAATATTCACCATTTAGGAAAACCTGGGTATTATTAACAGTAGTTTTTCCATCCGATTCTGAAATTGTAAGTCTAATTTGAAAGCGAAATTAATAAATACATATAACTAATAAATTTGATACTTTCGTCCTTACTAGATTACCCCAATAATGAGTTATTTGTATATTTTAAACAAGAACGCTCACTTTGGACTGAAACAAGTGAGAGGTGTCAGTTTTCAATGCCACAGCTGTTCAAACTTTTACCGTCTGAGATCTTCACTCAGAACCAATTATGTTTTTTAATTACACATTTTAGTAATTTACATACACGAACGTGGTAAACTAATTTACTCTAATACTTTACACAATGTTTTATTTATTACAGTTGAAGAACGTATTGAAAATTAGTAGCGAATAGCGAGAAGTATTTATCAAATGAAAAAAATATATGGCTTTGTAGTAAATGAAGGCCTTTATATGATTTAAAAGGTACACGAAATATTCCCAATTTTAGTTCGGAGACCATGGTAGGGACATTTCGGATATCACTTGATTGAAGTGAAACTAATTTTACGGATTTTATCGCGTTTATTTTCAATTATGGTCCCGACTTTTCGAGTAATTTACAACATTTACGGTCACGGGGGGACGGAGGTGTTTGACGTCCTAATGTCATAGTTGCTGGCGAAGCGCCATCTTTTTTCAATTAATATTTTTGTTCCGATCTATGCTGACTTTTTATTATTAAATGGAATACCTATTCATATGGGTTCGATCGTTGGAATTCGTAAAATCATTAAATTTGAAGATATTTTCCTGACATACATTATTATTACATTGTGTTATTAGTAATTGTTAGCCTTGTGTTATTAGGCATTGACTTCATCCCATTTTGACTTCTGTAAATAAGTGTGGGACGCCTACCTCCCTTCAGCGATCAAAGCCTAGTGAATTTGGATGCGAAAAGCGAATGACCACATATGGTAGAAGGTATTTTATTTTATGTATAGGTACAATTACATGTGTATACAGCACTTTTGTTATTTTCTTAGTTTATATAATTTATAATATTTAAAAATATAAATAAAATCTAAGCGAATTAAAAATAACGCAACTAAAAAAAATTAAAATTAATCAAACAACACTAAAAAGAAAAACAAATGATAATGATATATCTAGCGTTGGGGAAGAGTTTTGTCTAGCAGTGGACTTATACGGGCTCATCATCATGTATATAATTAGTCATGGTCAGAAAAAATTATGATGATGGGTCAGTTCCAGGAATTTTTTATGAAATTTATATCTTGAGTGTACAACTGCACAAGGATATTAAATATTGGCATATTGCCAGTACTTTTGAATCATACTTTTATTTAAATATCAACCTGTATTGCAACAATATCGAGTGACCAAAAATATATCCGGCACGAATATATATCTATACAAATATTATGCAGAAAAAAGAATTTATTATTATATTTGCTTGTTCTGGGTAAACTCAAGAAGTACTACTTAATCAGTTTTTAAATTCCACCAACGTGAAAGAGTTTAAAAATCGATTCATGAAAATGCTACCATCGAGTAATCTATGATATTTTTAGTTGTTATCTGTTATACGATATACATAAAAGACGAGAAGAATGAGAATATCAACAGCCCCTGAAATCCATACACGAAGTCAGGGCCAAGCAAAACAAGCATATCATAAAAATAAAAGAGTCATCCAAGTAACAAGGCAGAAAAACTCTATATTCAGTTATACCAGTTAAAAAAAACAAGTTGAAACAAGAAAAAAGATGTCTGTGGTTTTGAATGATTATTTGTGCATGCGCAATATTAAGTTACAAAATATACACTCACTACTGCCGATAAAAGGAAAAAAAACATGTAACTATGAAATGTCATTATATTCTCAAAAGGACACAATAGACTTATGATAAAAAACACTTTATTGTTTTTGGTCTAGTTTCAATTGTTAAGCTGAAATTACCAGTCGTCTAGACTAGCGAGGCCGATCAAGAAGGCGCTATTTACATTATATCTTATTACAAAATCCTAAAGTAAGAGACAACCAGGCGCAATACTTTGTTCTTATAGCTTCAGATATATCAACGAACGATTATGAACTTTGTTCAGTTGAACAGTTCACAATTTGCTGACAGTTTATAATATGCCTGGTTCTATTATAGACGAATTTCAAAATCGATCGATGACAAATAATCTGTTAATATTAGCACGTCGGAAACAAGAACTCAGAATATTACAGAGAGACTTTCGTCTTAACCATATCCTCGCCAATATATATCGAGATCAGATGAAGGTTCAATAGATATCAAATAAAAATGTTCAGATATATTACCTATAGAAGCGTGAACCTGTGTTCTAGTAAATGCATGCTCATCAGACTTAAGTTAACGCCAAAAGTGCGTATACTCTGACCTTAACTGCTACTTATTAAGTATGACCAATCGTGACGTCAGGAGAGGCACGGTAACGTATCATTTGTGTGTCAGACGCCGGTGCATGTGTACTCACCGCTCGAAGCTCGCTGCCGATGCCTGTACGCGGATGAAACACTAAATATACATATTTATTAACATGGAAAAGTTTAGCATGACATTACGAATGTACTGTGAAATTCCTTTGGCAAAATATTCCACGATTTCTGCTATGGCATGATTAACTCAAATTATTCCCAAAGGCGCAATATATTAGTTCCCACTCTGCAACCCGCTTTCAGTATGAGTCTTGAATGTCTAAGAGTAAAGTACTATACGGCTGTCTACGATTGAATTGTCTTGCACTGTACATTATATTGTATATCTGTATGCAGTAACTATTTAATGGTAAGTTATTTACTTATATCTACAGACTTCTAAGTGTAACTTAACACTGTCTTAAGCCTATTCATAAAAAGCATATGCGAATGCCTAGGATAAAACTGATGCTATGTGTAACCATGAACATTTACACTAGTGGATGTGGCACAAGTCGATGATTTCGCCTTAGCTTTTGGGTTAACAAACACTAGTAGTTTCCTCGGTTCGAAAGCATATGATCTGCTATAGACTTGTCACTAGAAATTTGACTTGCCTATTGAGAGGCTCTGGGTTGACAGTTTATAAGTATATCTTAAAACTTGCAAGTTTTTGTATTCTGCTTTGTGTATCAGTAAATCAAATGATTTGTAGTACAAAATACAATACTTTAAAGTAATAAACCAATTAACCTACGTTATTGAAAGTACAGTTTTATTCACTTTACAATTTACATTACCAGACGAAATATTTTGAGTGCCGGCAATACACTGTTATGAACGTGATTACATTTTATGTCTGTGTCTCTACTTAGGCTAGCACCGTTTCATGTACTATGAAAAAATAAAATTTTCGAGAATCCGAGATATATTTCTACATCATAAATAAACTTTCGCGACTTTAACTTAAAGCGTGTAGAAATGTCAATCGATATTCGATTTCATTTATGTTCTTACATTTAGAATTTATTTTCAATTGCAAGGGTAGAAGGAATAGCTTACACTGGACCCTGGCTACGTATCGTTATTGTATTTATGTGTGTTAGAAACAACACACACACAGTAGTGCGTCAGTTATTCACATTAACCTGCTAAATAGTGTAGCGCATTACAACCATGATTAATTACGAAGATGATTCAGACGTAACGTGCTTCGAACGAATTAGTTCAGTCCATAAATCTGTGCCGTTCTGGTGTTCTGGTCTGGGTTTTTGACCTTCTCGAGTTTATGACGATTTTAACGTCCAACTCGTAGCGGACACCTCATCCTTGCCATAAAACGTAGTAACGACTTATCAACGTGTAGTTTCGTGACCTGATTTTAAAATAACTGCTAAATAAAAAATAGATTTTTGCGATAAAAATGAAATAAAAGCGTATTTTTTTACTCGACCCGATCTTAGTCATCGATAAAATTCGAACGATTTTATTTAAGTTGTTGACTACTGTGTTGAATTATAAATATGTTTAACGGTTGTAAAAGGTTTTTGTCTAATATATTTGGAAATATTGCTTCCTATTTAAGATATATAAAAGTAGAAACTGACTGACTGATATATTTGTACAGAGAGTTGTGTTATTACGTAGGCGTGCACTAAAAGGATTTTTCTAAATTCACTGTCTAAAGGTCTAAAGGGGATGACTGTTTGTAAGGAGAAATTGTCCGTGCGAAGCCGGGGCAGGTCGCTAGTCTAGATAAAATTAGTAGCTAGGTAGCTTAAAATGTAAGTAACCAATTGTCATTCTCTAACAAAAACAAATTTTATTTACTTTATTGGGGACTTAAAGAACCATTAGGTAAATGATACTATAAAACATCCTAAAACTTTCTAATGTTCTCTAAAAATTGTTTCACTAAATAAATGGTTCTAAATCAATAGTTATTGCTGAATACGTCGCTAAGACTGAATACTTTATCGCGACTCAAAACTATTTTCTTCCGCATAACAGCGATGTAAGTCAGTGAGCAAAACACATTAATTTTCCTTTTGATTTCGTTTGGCAATGTTGGCGCGGCCATTTCGTTGGGAATGGGTTACTCTTGACCCAGTTCCGGGATATAGGGCGGAGCCCGGTCGGCTCCATCCGGCCACGTTTGCAGCTTTACGAAGCGCGCCTGCGTGCTCCGACGCTTTTCATTTCAACGGGAATAAGTCCAGAGGGAACTCATAAATAATAATGTATTGTTGTTTATAGTGTGTACTTCGCTTTTGTTTCGTGGCTCATAAAATTAGTTATTTGTATGAAAAAACAATTATAACGACTTTTTTACCGAATCAGATTATATTGATAGCATCCACGTCAAATATTCGCTAAAGACATCTAAGAAAAAGCGGGATATATCTACAAAACTGGACCCGGATATTTTATTTTGCATTTTTTACCGAAACCCCACTGATTTTCATAACTAAATGTGTATTTATACACTTGTTAATCGACTCGACCCCAAGTATTACTGTTAGCTACTGCCTTAAGAATCATAACCCCATGTTAATGCGTTGCCTAAATAATGATTTGTATTGTAGTATGTTTTGTATCCTTTGTAGTCCATTTGTAGACATACAAAATTATTTTGCTTTTTGCCGGCTCAGGAAATACAATGGTGATATATAAATAATAAGTTGGCAGGTCTCATCTTAGTCTCAATGTCACCTGTTCTGTAAAAGGCCTTATTACGCCACGTGAATTATTTAAGCAAATAATACAAGCTGAAAAGTATTGTCTGTTTGTGTTGCACGTAATGTTAAACTGAAAGGCAATTTGTTAATATAAATGATCTAATATTTGATTTATAGTTAACCGGGAAGCATTACACACAATGTTTACTTGAATTATAAATACTTGAAGCAATGCGCAATATCTATTAATAATAAATAATAAAACTTGCAAGCATTTAATCACAAATAGGATGGATGCAGACAGTAGACACTATTCGATTTTTACGAACGGCATTTAGTTTTAATTGTAATAAAGATGAGCCTGTATCCATAAACCAGGAACTAGGTCGCAAAAATCAATAGTGTTTTTTTAAACATACATAACAATTTATCTCCACTACTAGACTACGAAGTCTATTTCGTTTAGGAGAACATAGTTATTTATTATTTTACATGATTATATCAACGATAAATGTTATTTATAACTTTATATCATATCACTTTATTTTTAACAAGCTTATTCTGCGCGTCGCCCGCGTATAAACAATATTGTACGTTTATTATAAAGAATCTTTGTATCTTTTGGGATAATATACCTTTCTAACAGCTAATAAGTTATTAAAAAATCTGGACAGATATATTTTTACTAAATAATACTAAAAAGGTACTTTTTACTCGTAGCATCCATCATTCTAAATCATGATTTTTTGGATACCTCGTAGGGCTTTTTTTTCTGAACTTATTAGATTAGATATCTGCAAAAACAGCCGGAGAGTATCTGCCATTACCAAAAGCCTCTTGCTTAACAATTAAGATTTATGTTATTAATTAGGTTGTAATTAAATTATTTTAATAAGTGTTTACTTGACCCTCGCTTTTTCATTCTATAACCTATACATATTATTGTCTAACTGCTTCGTGGATGCATAAATCTAAGAACAGAACTCGAAAACGTTACCTCGTACTCGCAAACATTTGCAGAAGCATAATAAAATAAATGGAGTCCAACATTAGCGAGGCGCGATCGGGCTGCATTCATTTCCGCGTGTCGCGGCGGCTGGCTATTTCCGAGAGCGACTTCGATCGCTCCTGAGCTTTGCATCACAGCAGAGTGCCGCTTAATGTGACGTTTCCGTAAATAATATTACACAACCGTCCTATAGGATACTAAACTATAGAGGTTAATAGAAGTACTAACGGCAGTACTAACAAAAATGTTTGCGTTGATACATGGATGAAGAAGAAGCGAGAGAGGCCTGTCACCTTTTCCTTCTCTCGCTTCTTCGTTAAATGGAAATATCTCTGGTCATATTGTTTAAGGTACACGAGTTCTTTTTAACCGACTTCCAAAAAGGAGGAGGCTCTCAATAAGCTTGTTATTTATGTTTGTTATTTCAAGAATTCGACATTTATTTATCAATTTCTAAAATTCTTTTTTGCAATCGAGATTTTTTGTCCAGTCCAGATTAGTCCCATTATTTTTTTTCAGATCCGATAAGTTTAGCAAATCGAAGCCGGTTTTAAACTATTTCAAAAAGGAGGAGGTTCTCATTTCGCTCGTATTTTTTATGTTTGTTGCCTCAGGACTTTCGACATTTTTCGATTTCGAAAATCGGTCAGATAAGTGGTTCCAGAATTATTCGAAATTTTCGCGAATCGAAGTCGACCTAGTGCGATAAAGGATGCCTATAGATATTTTAACCTAATTATGCTATAGATATCTATTTCTAAACACTTTTTAGAGGTTATA
>JWHW01024421.1:370456-403043 GCA_000931545.1 Papilio glaucus
CAATATGTCCATTGTGCTTTGTGAACTGATCTAATAGTTGATGTGAGAACCGAGAACAAGTGTGCCTTTTCATTTTTTTTTGTGTTTGCTGTCGATCGAAATTTAAAATTATTGTTTTCTCACACACGAATATTATTTACGGTTTGTTTTGATTTTAAATTAAAATTTTACGAAACTAATTAACTTAAGTTTACATATAGACAAAGGCGTATCCAAGGAAGTTTAACTGATAGTTATAACGTTAATAAAGTTCTTTAATAAAGGAGGGAACACCGAGGTGATCACCTCGGTGTTCCCTCCTTTATTAAAGAACTCCTTTCTCCTCCTCTCCTTTCCTTCCTTTATTAAAGAACGACGCCCATGGGCACCCGCAACACCAGAGGAACTGCAGATTCGTTGCCGGCCTTTGAGGAAAAGATAGGCTCGTTTCTTGAAGGAACCTAAGTCGTACTGGTTTGGAAATACCGCCGAGGACAGACCATTCTACAATGCGGCTGTGCGTGACAGGAAATTTCGCGAGAACCGCACTGTTGAGGAATGCCAGTTGAGGTGGTGTGGATGGCACCTGGCGGTCTGTCGTGTCCGATGGTGAAACTCGGCGGCAGGAATCGTATCCTATCGAAATAAATAAGGATAAAATAGAAAATGTTGTATGTAACTTAATTATTGAGGCTGGTTTCATTGTATTCTTCAAAAAAAAAATTACAGGAATATTTTAAATTCAATTTTAATTTCTCGGAAATCAAGACAATTCATGCAATCGCGTTAACCGGCGGTAATTGCGAACTAATAAACTGTTCATTAAACAGGATAATTGTGGGCGAGGCTACACTCGAATAATAATCACAAAATAACGCGGCGATTTCTACTAAACGGAACACACATTTATCATACAATTTAACGTATTATTACAATTATTTTGCTTCTTTGTTTCATACCTAACTAAATAGAATCACGCACAACATACTTTTGACATCGACCGTCTTCGAATCTTGCATCATTTTTTATTCATACTACTCGGCTACATGTGGCCGAAATGCGGATGTTAAAATGGATGTGTGTGTGACGAGGATGAATAAAATGAAGAATGGGTATATCAGAGGAAGTCTGAGAGTTACTACAGAGAAATTGAGGAGCAAGGGGTTTGCGTTGTATGGGCATGTTATGTGGAGGGATGACATATAGCGAAGAAAGTAATGAGAATGAACGTGGATGGTTACAATCGTAGAAGAAACCGAAAAAAATGTGGATGGATTGTGTGAAAGATGATATGTGTTAGAAGGGTGTGAATTAATATATGAAGGCTGATAGAAGGATATGGAAGAGGAGAACATATAGGTTACCGACCCCAGATAGATGGCAAAAGGGCAGGAAGATAATACTATGAGTAATATATGTATTTATCTACAAAAATGTTTACACGATTTTAAGTCCTCGTCATTCTTTTGAACAACATTTTCTAATCTACACACTTAAGAGAGTGGACTATGCACAATTTCTTATTCACTGTCGTTCTACTATCGTTACGAGCCCATCTTGTTTTGTTTAACTGTTTTGTTCAATTGGATCATTACAGCAGATTGCACCCTACTTGCCACGTACGGTGCTATATGGGCATGAAAACTGCTTTAAGAACAGTGGTGCTGCTGCAAGAGAGAGAGTCTCAGCGATCGGTAGCCTTACGGATTGGTATGTCGAGACGGGCTATCCGAAATGTGTGGGAACGGTACCAGGACTGTTGGTGTGGCTAGAAGACGTAGATCAGGACGAACTCGAGCCACTACTGAGTAAAAAGACCGATGAATTCGTTTATCTGCAAGTCGAATGCGTACCGTAACTGCCCGTACTTTAGAAAGTCGAGCACGGTAAGCCGCGGGTACTCGCGTCCGCAACAGACTCCATGAAAACAACCATCCGGAATGAGTCTCATTCGCATCAAACTATCGAGAGCTTGTCTAAGGTCATGCAAGCATTTGGCATGCCAGCATTTGGATTAAACCATGAAAAATGAGTGTAAGCTAAAGTTTTTTAGTGACAACAGACGCGTACGTTGATTATGCAGAGGAGCGAAAGCGAACGTTTTATATAACCTTGTATCGTACTTTGTAACCTTGTATATACGAGACAGAGAAGACCTGGAAATTGAGGACGTTATTCAGGCTACTCTAACTGATTCTAGTTACGTCGAACGTGTGATCCCACCTCACATCACATTTGCAAAGCGAGTGGGTAATCATTTCATTCACATGCAGGACAATGCTCGCGCGCGTACGGCCCACCTGACTCGAAGAGATCCATCTGATGCCAATATTTGATTGATTTGCCATGGCTTGCGATGAGCCTTGATCTCAAACCAATTGAACATTTGTGAAATCAATTGAAAACAAGCTTGAAGGAGAATTACAGTGAAGTCAACAGGAGCTCAAAACCGCCTTAAAAATCTGCTGGGAGCGAATTCAACAGTAAAACGCTACCCATTTGATTGAGAGTGTTACAAACAAGCTCTGTGAGTGCGAGCGTAGCAGAAGAGGACCCACCCGTTGCTTAGGACACTCCCTTGTAAATATCCATAACTGTTTCTGCGTAATTCTTAAGGAAATAAAGTTTTTTGTCATTTGCCTTGTTTAGACCACTATTGAAGCCTAATTTTAATCATAGCTATTCGCAAATAATACGTAAAATTATCCATTTTTATTTTAAGGAACAAATATAAGGTAGTATATTTAAAAAACAAATATAGTAAAACGGCCCGTATTTTGTTTGGAGTATATATACAATTTATTGGCAGGTTCCATTCGCAGCACCACTGATAGTTCTTCGTTATGACCAACCACTTCAGTTTGACGCTTAGTAGAAACATCTGATTGATGGACGATGCATTAATTTTAGAGTATTTCTCAATAAAAAAAAACAACTTAAATATTGTTTATTGGCTCTTAGCATTGTAATTAGTATATGTAATATAGGTACTATATGTATATTAGAATTAAATCATCATTAAAAACATCTGCTGCTTGTTTTGTTTTCATCTGCCCGAGCTATAACGTGCCTATGCCTAACATAATTACTGTACTGATCAACAATTTATTGGATTAGCTGTATATGTTTATTAATTTGTTTTGCAATTGTAATTTACTCACAACTAAACACTAATTATTTATATGTGATGCTAATTTTGTAAATTATAATTAAATATTTGTGTTTACTTCATGTATGTGCGGTAATATAGGAATTAAGGCAGCCTGTGCGTACGTATTTCTATGAGATAAGCTAACACACGTAAATGTTAATACAGATTCATAATAGGGTGTGAATGCTTTTGTTTCATCAGTACAGATGTTTTGAAGAGACCTTAATTTTGTCAGACGCAAAGTGGATATGTCGGTATACATGTAGGTAATTTACATGTAGCGTTTTGAGGAGTGTACGCAGGCATTATACTATTTATTTCACCACCTTAATGCTACCAACAAAGCTATTTGAGTCTTAGCTCAAAGCAAAAAAGGGAAAGCGTTAGAAGAAGTTATGAGCGTCCGTCTAATTATAACGTGCGTACCTTCAAGAGAAGAGTGAATAGGCTAATGTAAAACTAGTGCGTATCATCTTTTGATCTGGGATCGTGAGCAAATACTAGTTTATTTATAAATTGAAGATAAATGGATATATATGTATATTTATCATAATTTAAACAGTATTATGTATTTTTAAATATATGCGACTACGCTACCTAATTTAGATTCTAATTCAATAACGCGACGGCATGATTAAAAGTACATTCTTTGAGCGTATTCCTTTAAAAAAAGACTACATATAATTTATAGTGATGCACACCCACTAAGCATTGCATTGTCTGGGACAGTAAATTTACCGGGCGCCGCGTATTGTAAGAATACCTGCCAACAATAGAGAACCACTTGAGGTTGTGTTCGGCACAATTTATTCCATCCTATTCAAAAAAATCTAAGGAACCCCTGCTTTTAAATGTCTAAGCGCCATCAACGTTTGTACTATTGACATTTTTTTTCCTACGAACGTAAATTTGTAGTAAGATTTCGTTGGAAACAGGTCCAAGGGGTCTCCACGACTCGACGCAGGTAGACTATTCTTCTAAGGTTGAAAAAAAAGGTTCTCCCCGAAAGCGATCCTTTTTGAACTATTTATGTTAAATATGAATAGGGACATTGCAATTTAATTTTAGTTATTAAATATGGCATCGTTCCGTTTTAGCAATAGAGGATTGATGCACAGGAGAGGTTTCTTCAAGTCCCATCTCCTACCAAAAGTCGGCAATAATTTCAGCTATTTATGTTTTAGACAATTCTGCGCAGAACAAGAATATGGAGTTCAATTTGTACCATTACTGAAGATTTTCGAGTCATGAGATATATCTTCTTCCTGGGGTCTCCTGCCTTGTATCTTCCCTGGTATTGTCTGGAGCAGTTTGTATTTATCGTTGCGCATTATATTACAGTTATTAAAGTTTGCGTTTCTTTATGATTTTTAACACTTTTGCTTTTCTATTGACTATCTGTAAAACCCCTACATTGGAGATCTGTTTGTCTGCGATATCCTCATATTTCGAAAGCATCAAAGCGATTGTTCATATTTTTATAAGTGTTATGACTCGACACGCACCCTAGTGGAAGTTTCAAGGATCGGTTGCAGATAGAGAAATAGTAATAACGTTTAAACTGGCTTATTACCGATTGGAATATTCTATATGGTATGAGTATTTATCCAGGCACAAATAATATTACTGTTATCTTTTGTTCGATGGATTTGGATGAGCGGAAACTCATTGGTAAAAACACACTGGGTTTTAACTTCTATGTAAACTATTAAAAATTCCGTAAAAGTATGACCTCGTAGACGAACCAAAGGAACGGGGCGCTACCTCCTTTTCCTTGAAGCATTTCGTCGTATATTCGATAGCTCTAGTCTGGATGATGAAAATGAAAATGAAAAATGAAACCAACGATGTACGAGTTACAGGCAAGTATAGAAGATGCTTATAAACATTAATTAGTCTTTGCTCCAAGGTTGTAATGCGTCTTCCTAACCGTGGGTTTCCACTGGCGTAAAATCGTGTCGGAATACAAGACTTCTCTCTACCTGTTTCTTTGAAAAAACTGAGATGGCAATATGTTTTATGTGAATGTTTTCGGCAGTGGAAATTTACGGTAAGCGTGTATCACGACTTACCGTTGTAGGTAAGCGTAAGAAATTATTTATTTATTTTATAATCTTCAACTGTGTTTCTCTTAGCCTCGACTTACCCGTGATTTCAATGTTTAAACATTATTCAAATTAGGTTACAGAGTTAGGTACTGAATATGCACTACAATTAAGACACACTGTATACAAACTGTGGAAAATTCCGGAAACAATTGATTCGTATTCCATGCTGCGAATATGTTTGTGCTGTGAATATGTTTAATTTTGATAGATTTTTTTTATTATTTCTACATTTTGCAATGTTTCCTTAAGGCTGTATAATATAACAGAGTTTCCTTTCATTCGTAAAACTGACGAAAGGACTAAGAGATTATTATTATTGCTAACATCTTTTGTATCGATACTATTTATAAGATTTGAAACCGTAATTATACCCAGTGTCTGCAATACCTATGTTATATGCTTTTTAAACATTCACTCTTTGCTTGATGCAGAGATGAATGGTTTAGGTTTCATTATCAATTTACATCTTAGTGTTGCGTTTTCTCTAAAGTCTTAATCTACGAGGTACTACTTTGTTTAACGAGATTATACATGTCACCGACCGTATAGGCATATTACTTGAATATTAGGCGTAAACTGTCAGCAATTTGTGGACTAAAGTAATCATTCACAACTTGACGTATCAAACGGTCGAAGTCAAATCATCAAATTATTAACTGATATTTTACGTTAAAGTTTAAGTTAGATTGGAAGACAATAACAGGTATTCTAGTAAAGGTTGAAAGTGATAGTTATATATGAAAATGGTACCTTAAAAAGATGTTTGTCCAACATAAAAATAGTTTTGTTGCGTTTGACATGCACGATACGTCCCATATCGATTGATTCGTTCAGTTCACAGTTTATAATATGCCTAGTCCGATTATAAACTGACGAAGTTCACAAACGGTAGGCGACATATATACCAACAGTATTTGATTAACGAACGAACATACAAAATGTTCCCGCCATATGTCGTTTGATTCATGGTTTTTGGAATGGAATTTGAATCCTTGTCTATGATCGCCTACCAAACATTTCTAAGTTGTAATTTGACTCCTCGTAGTCGTGATGAAATAAAAAAAGTGCGTGTAATGTCTATGGTGAGTCTCGAGTCTCACTTTTTGTGACACCGCTCGGATTCGATCGTTTTTATTGACGTCAATACTTGGAGGTTATGTTGTAATAAAAGCGTTTTTTGTTTTTAGTAATGTTATTTTTGTAGTTATCAATTTATGCTCAGTATTTGCATCTTTATCAATAATTTTAATCTATGGTATTTATACCCTACTGACCCAGAAGGAGGCTACTATCGGGTATTTTCACGAATCCTCGAGGATTCCCCCAGCGTGTTTCGACGAGACTTGTTTGTACTAGGTTTATGACAAAGTTAGTGAGTGCATGCAAGCTTGCTGCTTCGCGCCATACCTCGTAAAAAGGTTGTTAATTGCTGGCCCACAATAAAATGTTATGTTACCTTTATTTAGTCCTAAAAAATAACTCTCTATGAATCTTAGGAAGGCCACTGCAGCTTGTAGGTTTCACAAGAGTTTGGTCGATATACATTTGCCAATTTTATTTATATGATGCTACATTTTAAAGTAACGTATTTTAAATCCAAATAACGCAATAGTCGACTAGTATCTTATTAAGGTTTGCCTTTTCCGTCTTTAATACTTACAAACTAGTAAATTCCCATTGAGTAATATGCTGGCATCGTTGAATGCACACGACTTCTCGCTTAACTGACTTTAAATTACGTCGCCCTGTCCGAGCGGTCGCCGGGACGGAGAAAAAATGATACTGTCCAATCGACTCGAAGGCGCCATAACTATTAAGTAACCACTCTACCTGTAGGCACGAGAGTAACCTCGCTCGGAGACCGCCGCCGGCTTCAGTTAGAGATAACCAGAAAACATATTACGCATTCTTTAAACTATGTACGGTTTTTAGGTTACTAAAAGCTTGGGTATAAGATTATTGCGGCATTCGTGCTGTGTGTATAAGTAACAGGGAGCGTTAGGGATTCCGGCTACGTATACAGTGCCGGAGGGAGCGCTGCGTGGGTTAATTTGTTCCCTAAAAGCTCTAATTGGTCGTTTTTGTCGGAGCCAACGGCGGACGGGCGGCCGGCGAGGGTGAGCAAAAAGCGAGTCCGTCGCGGAATGCGCCCGGTTGAATAACCAGCCGTCTGTCCTGCCATTACAGACTATATATAAACAAAGGAGTCTGCATTGCGTAAAAATACGCTATGCCGAGCGTACCGCATCGATGTGATTTATTTTTCGTGTCGCCGCGAGCGCTCGCAGACTCGCACTGAACTTATTTACGCTCCG
The DNA here is from genome assembly GCA_000931545.1 of Papilio glaucus. Classification (NCBI taxonomy): domain Eukaryota; kingdom Metazoa; phylum Arthropoda; class Insecta; order Lepidoptera; family Papilionidae; genus Papilio; species Papilio glaucus. The sequence goes on from JWHW01024421.1 coordinate 378,010, forward strand.
GCTCGTTTATTTTTTTACACGGATTATCGGAGCCGCGCCAAGAATGTCGAAACCATTCAGGCCAGTAAGTGGGCAGAGGAATTCGCCATTCATATCGTCGCTGCCGTCGGAATAACGAAGTGAATTTCGGGCGGAGCGGGAACTTTCAGGGCTCGCCGGACTAAATTTAAGCCGAGTCCCAAATAAATAATTTGCAGCGAGGGCAGGTTTGACAGCAGACGTCAAGGTAATGCAAAAGTATACGTGCAGTTTTAAATTTGTTACGTGTATTTCTGATTGCATACGACCGGCGATGAGAAAATCTGGTTCGTGCAAAATCTGCTTAGCATTGAAGCAGATTTTGCACAAACTATATTTTCTACAACTCTCTAGTTAATGAGTATACTTATAAACCAAAATGGAATAAAGATGAAAGCAATTAGCATCAGAATAATGTTTTATTACGACATAACAAGTTCGATAACAAGCTATCCCATGTATACAGTAAGTATAGAAGTCTGTTAAATCACATCAACGAACTTATTTATTGTCAAAAAAGATAGTAGCTACAGCAATACATCGGTAACAAATATTAAAAATAATTTTGCAGTATACGAATATAGAACCACGTGTCTTTTATCTATCTGAGAAACTAACTCACACCCTGCCGTGGTCTTGCCACTGAGTAATTACTTTTTATTCATGCGCTTAATGTGATTTAAAGATTTTATATGTACAATGTATTCGGTCGGATAAATTTTCTTCATTGAAGTCAATATGTCTACACTGTTACACTGTGACACTCGTCGTTGCCGTCGTCTCCCGGTGACCGCTGATTCATCTTACAAGAGACAACCATGTCTTATTACGGAGAGGTAATATTTTTCTTTTAATACAGTATTGTGCAGGTTATGCTTATGCAAACATTTATAATGTTATCATATTTTAATCTTTCACTTTGTATTAAACCAGTACGAAAGTATTGAATGCGGGTTACACACAATGCCACAATTTAGTTTAGGAAAATGATTTCATTTTAATTTGCTTATGAGTTCAATAGGTATCTCAGCTTACGCCACCGACTTGTGATTTAAGAGAAGGGAACCTGCGGCACCTCACTCCCATCACACTAAACGTTTAAGCATAAATATGTATGTACACGTTTACTTCCAGCTGTAATACGTTACAGCTGGAAGTAAACGCGATCAAATTAAAGATTCAAGCTGCAGAGTTTTTTGATTCACATTGTTTTGTTCCCGTGTTAGAGTGCAACACCGGAGTTACTTGTGGCGCTTTCTTCGGTTTCGCAGGGGATTAATTATGCTGCGCAAGTAGAAACACACTGATCGTTTACCCGCGACCTTATACATTTTATGTGCCTCCACTGTTGCTACGGGTCATATTTAAATTAAACATATTTTCTGCTACCACCTGGGTTTCTTTTATTTATTTTGGTTACCACCCAGGACCCCTTATCCCTGACGATTGGACGGTACACAGTGGCGAATCCGGGATGTGATTGAGGGGGACGGCTTGACCCTCGTAAAGGTAGATTATAGTAAGGTAAAAAGAAAAAATAGCCCTCTCCCCTCTGGATGTCTATCTACTTCACCCCAATATTTGGTGAGCTAGTGGTACTTCCGCTAGTCAGCCCATTCTTTCCGCTGTTGACCGCCTTACTTTAAGCTGATCTTATAAAGGTTAGATAAATAAATATGCGCAACCTTATACACAAATGGAAACTGTGAGCGGTGCGTACGCAGACAAACATATTAAAAGTTATCGCGATGTGCAAACAACTGCGAGATATTTATAATACTGACGTGGCCAAAGGTATTGTGAGCCGAGCTTCGGCTTGCCATGTGTGCGTAAGCTCACACGCGTGCGCGTGAAACGGCGTGTTTCGACAACGCACACTGACACCAGGCTGCTATAGTACTACGCGAGTGATTACAGTTGATATAAAATGTTCGCAGAAACGTTGGATAAGTAACTCTCGGCTTATTATTATTACGTCGCTTTACTATCGGTTTTATTATTTACGAGCTTAAAAATGTATTCTTAATATTTTCTTCTATTCTCTTTTTTCTCTTTGCCCAACTGACAGTAGGGTTATGTTTTTCACGGATATGTACTCGTAGTGTTGACTAAACCTAAACTTATTCTTCCCCGGAGTGTCTAAGGCGGAGGGGTAAGTTGAGTTTATTATTTTTATAATTAACTATTGCTTGTTTTATAATTATCATTAACAAATTAATTTGTAAATAAGTAATTATCGAATGGACGTTTTTAACTTAGGTATAGATTGTAATATATTGTAATGATGTAATAATATTTCAATATGTAATAACGTAATATTACTGTAGCTAATAAGGTAAATATGAGTGTGTAATAGATTATTAACATTCATAAACCTACTTATATTGAAGCGAATGAATATTTTTAGTTTGTAATTACCAAACTTTTATTACCCAAATAATAAAGAAGATAGATTATATAGGTAATCGGTAATTAACACGTAGGTTCCATTTGTTGCCCAGAAACCACCCAAAAATGCTTTTTGTTGTCGTCGCCCAAATTGATCACATTTTAAGCAGGACGTCCTCATACATATGCTACAATATTTCCACGCGAACGAAGTCGCGAGCAATAGGTATAAATAAAATGATTTTTAGTGCCACAATGAAGTAGAATAACAAGTCGAGTCCTGTTTGAATGTAGATATATACCTATAAGTGTATATAACAGCTTTAGTGACTAACACTTAACAATGGGAGGTTTATTCGATTGTGTTAGGTTGTAGTAAGTGTTTGTAGTACGGGCATTGTGCGCGAGAGAGCGCAGCAGTCGCGGGTCATTATCCTGACTACACAGATATAGGTATTGTAATAAGCACCAGAAACCAATTTGAACATTATTGTACTTTTTCTGTTGTTTTTTTTTATTACGATAATCATTTTATTGTGATGAAATTCAATACATAATTTTATTTAGTTTCGTTAAGTACAGAGTTTTTTTTGTAATATATTTGAGAATATTTTTGTTTCCTATGAATACTGGATGGCCTGGACAACTTCGTTCTGAACTATTTAATTTATTAGAACGAATTTATGTATTTTTCCCTTCGCCTTAAGATATACAATATTTTTCGATTTATTGTATGAGGTTGTATAAAGTCGCAAACATGTATGAGAAAACGCATTTCCTTGTATTTTTTCGTGATTTTTTAAAAAATTTAGTTGTCATTCGGGGCGGAGACAAATCCAACAAATCAAGAAAATCTTTGCAGCCGTTTTTGAGCTATTGTGTAACTAAAACAACTTTGTTTTATAGATACATAATTTATATTTCTCCAAATATTTATTACCACTTGCACGCTTTGTAATCTTCTTAGCAAACGTAATATAAATAAGTGTATGTTTTTGTTTATATAATAAATTAACTAAGTTACAAAGATAAGTCTAATGACAAAGGCCTTATTGTTATTTAACAATTGTATTAATAAATAAAAATATACGAAAGAAATTCTCAAAGAGGTTTTTATCATTAATTGATAGATATAAGTACTGGTGTTTGCCAACTATTCGAAATTCGATCATAATTTTAAAAAATAGTTGGCACTAAAGCGTACCACCCAGGAATAGGTACTAAAAGGAAAATATATTGAGAAATCTTACCTACAATATATATCATTGCGATGAATGCTTCAATTAATTCATTGTAACATGTTGTTAATTAAATTGATAAAGTGTAGATTACAAATAACTCTTATAAACCGGCTATAGTGCCACGTGGTTGAATGTCAAGAAAGGAAAGGAGATATTTGATTCATGCCAATACCGCTGCTTTTAAAAAGGTTGTTCGAGCGGAAAGACTACAGTGTAAACTATCAGGTTTCCGCGAATTTGTTTGCGTAGAATTATTAATTCAAGTAGTCAAGTCAATTACTGACATAATTAGTGATGTACTGACAAATGTAAATCGGTAATCTATGCTTACCCCTCCGGCCTACGAGCTTGAATTCTTATATTTACCTCAGTCATGGTTTCATCTCTCTATGCTATATGAATTTCAACAAAACCTTCTGTTAGTATAGAACTCTCTTGGGCTTGAAGAAAGATTGACTAACTTGACACTTTCCGCTTGGATGGGGCGTAGATTAACACTAGGCTTTGAAGTGGCTGAGCGCAGAGGACACTTAACGTAATCCGCTCGCTTAGGCCATTCCTTTATTTATAAGGGATTGGTCTATTGCTTAAGATTCCCCTGGGGGGGACCTCGGCTTGGACCCTTGCAATAATACGCATTTAGCATTGCGATTCGAAGGTACGCGAGAGTAGAAAGAGAACTCTACCATTTTATTTATATAGATTGTGTTTAACGTAATAGTGAGTACGTAAGAGACAAAAAACATGATTGAAATTAACTGGCGAGCTCAAGGTTGGCGGGGTCGTCGTCCTTGCGGCGTGCACCGAACACCGAGCACCGAGCTGCGAGCGCCGGCGCAGTATCGCGCCTAACTTCGCCAAGTCGCTAAGAGATGCGCGCACACGCATCGATAAACTAATTTATTCATTTTAGCATATTCCCCGCAAAGTGTTTTATGTAAATTACTAAGTTACTATGAGTATCTTGAGTCAATGATCTATATTATCATTGACTCAAGATACTAAAAAATAAAAACACATGGTTACGGTACAGTTTTTTCTCCGTGCACACTTGATCGTAAAACGTGGGAGCGGTGCAGAAAGCATTTAGCTCTCTCTCCCACTGATGGGTCTTATGGGCGGGCGCTGTATTCTGCTGCAAGTATAATAAGCTGCACGTTATTGCTATCCATAAGCGGTATCGATAGTGTACAATTTGGTTCTTATTAATTTGAGTCAATAATAAAGTACAAAGAAAATATGAGTAAATTTAAGTTTATATTAAGAATAACAAGTGTAATGAAAATTATATAATTATAAATGTTTATATATCTAAAATGTAATCTAAAATTCTATATCGGAATCGTAGGAGTCATCATGTCTACACGACGTCTCGAATTCATCGATAACGGGGCCCGCGCAATATGCTCACCGCTGTAGCCTGATTTATGACCGAGTGTGCAAGGAGAAAAGAACTGTACCATAATTTAAATTTCGTTTGTGTGCAAATGCTAATAAACACAAATTTCAATAGGGGATTACGGAAATTACTGAATAAGTCATAATTTAGGCGTCAATACTATGCACATGCTTAGGTAGATTGTCACTACAAGTTAATTATAACGGATTTCATATTATTTACTATAGTTCTTATTTATTTCTTTGTTTTCTTATATATCTATAGTTTGATAACAAAGCAAGTCACCTCTTACATTGTTCTTATGGGTGTGTTTATTACTCTCTTAGTTATTACATCTTTAAATACAAAGTTATTTGATCTGATATGGATATTTTTTCATCGATTATTATGAATGTTGCGGGACAACTCTATCGGGCGGCTACCGCGCTACGCGGAGCGCGCGCCGACCGCCGCCGGCTCCAACGTAATTGACTAATTGTCGACAATCATTTGTTTAGTGCTACTTTTAATAAGTACGATCGTTTGGCACTACAGTTAACGATGCTATTTTAAGATGGCCCCCGTCCGTCCTTTGCTCCACTTTGTGAAATTTACTCTAATAATAACTCGCTCAATTGAAATGCGCTGTAAGAAACGACCGCTTAATAACACCACTGTGTTGTAACTCTTTATAACTGTAAATATTTAGACTAAATTGTGTGTTATTTTAAAGTGTCCACAAGAAAAAAACACTCGATTCTTATATACAGGAAAGTTAAGAATGAGTTGCCAGACCTTTTGACGGACAGGGGCAGGGGGGGGCTGAAAAGATAAACCAGAGAAGGAACAAAACGATAGGCCCACAGTACTTGTTAGTAAGTTACTACCCGAGATTTATTCAATACGAAAAAAATCTTACACAACCGAGTTGCTCTCCTCGCATTGAGACATAAAATGGTACGTTTACTTAATTTCTTTAACTATAACAATGTTCGCAGCAGAAATAGACGCTATTAATGAGCAAGTAAGATGGCCGGGCCTATCAGCAGATTGGATTCCTCATACTGATAAATGAAATATTCTATTAATATTATGTATGTATTAATGAAACATAATTATCGATAAAACAGTAATTATGAATCGATTACTTAAATGTTTCGATCAATTTACTAAGTAACATCCACAAAGGTGAAGATAAAATTATTTCTCAAGGTTTTTAATGTATCTTGAGACATTAAATGGTGCATTAACGTATACGAAGAAAATAGTACATGACAAGAAAGTTCAGTTGTTTCTCTTTTGCATAAACGACTTGTCTTATCGGCTTTATCGAGAACCGGTCGTGTGTAGTTTCACACGCCGTTGAATTTCGTACGTATTGGAACTGGATACATCGGTGCGCCGTTAAAATATTTGCTTAAGTCACAAGTTTACCTCATACCGTTACTAAACATTAAATAAACAACGTTTATGTTATTTTAATGTAATAGAGGTATAGATAGATATTAGATTAAATAAAACTATATAACTTTAAACTTTCGTGGTTTTTACTTATAAAAGGTTTTAAAGAAACGGGATTCTTACCACGATTAGCCTTTTTGATCCCGTTTCTTACAAACCTTTTATAAATAAAACTAATCTTACAGATTCTATCGCGGCCCTTAATGTTTTTGTTTCCGAGGTTTCGAATATTTTAAAGAACTCGTGGTGTCGGGGTACTAAGTTGCCTGGCGTCTCAATGTTAAAATTACTGGCGAAGTACCCTCTTATTTTCAATTCTTATTTTTGCTCCGATCTATGTAGAATGAGCACAGTATCTTGAGATCTTGCTGGGTTATTAATAAATTGGGAGTAAATAAAATTGAATCCCAAGGAACCCAACGAGGTTGTAGTACCGTGCCATCTTCTCTATTGAAAGTACTTTGTTTTTTTTAATTTCAATAGTCGTACGAATCACCTTGGTAGGAAGCGGTGTTTTTTTGCGAGGATTTGTGTTTATCAAATCTCACATAATGGCGGGGGTTGTGCAAAACAGACATCCTGGAGCGTTTGTGTTTTAAGTCAGCTATATGTGTCATAAAAGTGGTAAGTACTCCAAGAACTCCTGTATTTTGTACTTCTACAGAGGAAGCAAGCAGCGAGTTCTAAAGAAAAATATTACTATACGTAATAACATATTTAAAGTAAATATAGGTACTTTAAACTGTTTCAGTCACCAACAAGTACTCGTCAAGGACGGTAACTATTGATTACTACTACTTTTTATATGAAAATAAAATTAGTCATTAATATCTCAATCAGCAGGTATTACTACTTGCAGGGAGGATGAAACGAATAAAGAAAAATGCAACAAAGAAAAAAACAATAGGTGCCATTCAAGTATGATTACATAGCAAGTTAATTATCGGTCTATTTTTGTATAATTGTATAATTTCTATTCCATGACACAGATCCACTTCGTTGTAAACATTTCACGCTTGACTCGCTTATTTAAAGTTACAATCACACTAACATCGAATAAAAACATTTGACGTAACGTAACGACATTTCACCGAGGAGAATACAAAACTAGAATCGGTAAGACGGTGTGACTAGAACTTGATACGGTGCTTTTCAATAGTTGGAGAATATAGGAAATCAAGATATATTGAATTAATCAATAAGAAAATTTGTATTGTGAAAGTGAATTACAGTTTTGGGATGAGAAGATAAACGTGTATCATATCTATCAAATGGGCCGTAAGAATACGTAAAGGACGAGTATGTATGTATAAACTTGGGTAAAATAAATGAGAAAAGCATTGACTAAATCGACCTCTGACTTTTATTTTTAATACAAACCCAAGCGTGTATTGATCTAGACTTTTAGGTAGGTAGTCTCGGCAGTAATTAGCAGTTGTTACTTCGCCGTTTGGCGCGCTGTTGAAACTCTTTAATTGACATTCTCTAAAACTTTTTGCCGCATTCGTTGTGTTGTAACTTTGCTCAATTCTGACCTGATATGGCATGACATCGTTAGTGTAGACTGTGTTAAGGAAATGATAGCTTGTTATTTATTAGAATTCAAAGAACTGCTGTTTGATGTAGGCACTCTTCTGATGATGACCCGCACTTGATTAGTGACAGGACGACATCTCAATCTCTTTCTCCTTCCCATCCCATGCTTTCCTATCTTTTTCTTCATTAATTTTTTCCTTTCTTTCACTTCTCAGAAAAACATAAAGAAACATAAGCTCACACTCGTAACCCAGAACGGTAGGCAGACGTCATGGTTTTACATTTGGCGTAAACCTAGTACACCTCTCTCGCTTCTTCATCTACGCACAAGATTACGGGTACTCCTTACGGGTACACCCTTCTTTATTATTTCACGAATCTGATCGATATAAATTCCCCTAGGACGTCCCCTGCCAACACTGCTATTCATTTTTGAATCATAGTTTTGTAACACTTTTCAGGAACTTTTAATAGTGGTAGAGCATGCAACAATAATATGAAGGAAAGGAAGAGGACTTGACGGTGGAGGGCATGAATATGAAAAAGAAATAACCATTTTCTGTTTATTCCCTCCTCTGTCCATTAAGAGTAGGCTAGGCCACAAATCTGCAACTCATTAGCTTGTTGCAGATGCCTATGGGTAGCGATCCCGTGATATTGGGTCACTTGAACCGCTTGCTCGATTGCCACCTTGTACTATTTAAAAAAAAACGTATAATATATATAATCTAATATTAAACAGCTACTTTACGCTTTAAACTTTAAAACATCGGGAAAAAAATTTGGTTAATTCGTTCAATGAATGGATGGTTTGTCGAAAAGTAAAGTTCCCACGCTCTCGATGTCGTGATTTTCGCGTTGCGTGAATGCACTCATGTGCGGCTTCCTGTACGCTTATGTATTTTTTGACACACGACGCTCACGAAATTTTATAAGTGAGAAAGAAGTTTGCGTAATCTAAGCCCTTTTTAAAATCAATAACTTAAAAAATGATGTTCCCACACCAAAATTTATAAATCCTGAAGGATTGGGTCGAAACTGTTTAGAAACTTATTGGGTGTATGATCAATATTTTTGATGTGTGACCGCTACACATAGGGATGCCAAATTCAATAGGCAAATGAGTCGCAGCTGCATTGCCTATACCTTTAATGCATTGACGAGGGAATAAACAGAAAAAGATAACTTTAAACATTAGATTATAATTCATTTTTAATTAGTACATTGATTCAAAAACACTTCTATTTCCTTTATCTTGATTCTAATTACGTGGTGCTTGGACGCGTTCATTTTGTATCTACAGGTAGATAAACCAAGCGTTTATTTTTTCCAGATCGCATATTCCATCGTTGAGCACAAAGACTAAAGACTCGTACTTTTTCTCGAAGTAATTATCATTTGCGGCTGTACACGCGTTAATCACGGCAAGATAAACCGAGCTCGGGTCGCACAAAAAGCTGCGCAAACGCCTCCGGCATGCCGAACGTCGCTTTTATTATGTCCCCGCGTTTTCTTTTTAATTTCAATGAAAAATCATATACCCGTCGAGCCGCTAAAAAGTGACATTCCGTCCCGAGTATTAAAAAAGCTCGTTCCCAGAAAATGAGCGACAGGAATGCAGGAGCGGAGCTTTATTAGGGGACCGCGCGCAGCCGGCTGGAACCGTTCTAAATTTAGTAAACTATCTCAGTAATCAAACGTTTATAGGCCAGTTTTATTTACACTATACTGTTTATTTACTAGTTACTACTGTATATACATATATTTATGAATAAAAAAATTTAAATGCGATTTTGAAAGTTTAGTTGTAGGACTTTAGAGAGCTAAGTATAAAGGTATGGATACATTTTGTTTTTGCGTAAAAATTATTTCTATTACTAAAATATTTAGACAGTAAGATTTGCAGTATGTCCTATGTAATATCCATATCCTTTACAAGGCTGAAAAGTCTTAGAATGGCGGCCTCGTACAGGTAGGCCTCCAACTAAATCGACCAATAAGCTGGTCGTGCCAGTAGTCCACTGGACTAGAGTGGCAGCCCTGCCGATCTATGTGTCAGTTTGGAGATCTACGTCCAGCGATGGACGACTGGCTGGATGGCTGAAGAGAGAGGGAACAATTGATTCTTTTACACATCATCTCTGTTGCATACTCCGTTAAGATAGAAAGAGGCAATCTCGCAAGAAACTCACCGGATATTAAGTGATCGCCGCTTCCCGTCATCAATGGCAACAACCAGGAACAAGAATGTGCTGCCAACTTTTGTGTAGGCAGAGTATAGTAGATAAGAAAAAGATGATGGGGAAGGAATGGCTCCAGCTGCACGAATCGCTGAAACATAAATTACACCTAAATCGTGATTATATTCTCTGAGATTGTAATACATCTGCGGTATAGCTATTCTTTCTATATTTATCACTGCTTTTTGCTCTAAAACTGTTTTTATAGCAGTTGCATTTCATTAAGTATGACATAATTTAGGAATCTCACCTTTATTACGTTCATGAATATAATTAATTAGATAAATTGACTTTCCTAATCATGTTTCAAGACAGCATTACAAGTGAGTACAGAGGTAATTTATACGAACCTAATTGTGCGCATGTCCAGAGAACAACGAACTTTTATTCTTTCATATAATTTCAGGCCACACACCGATACTTATGCAACCGCGGAATCAATCACGGAGATTGCGGATTGTAGGAATTACGATTAACAAAAAAACGCAGTTGAAGAATAATTCATACGGTGTGTGTGGAGCTTTACATTGAATGCGGCGCGCTCGCACAAACAATCGAGTGTACGCGCCGCGTTCCTTTTTCAAATATTTCTTTTTCTCATTTCGCCGTTTCCTTTCCTGGCTCGATGCCACATGTTTTATTGATGGCCAGTTCATTGATATTGCTGGCTCGTTCAACCGGTGGGTGAGTGGCCACTTATGTTAGCCATAAAAGGTCTAGCCCTGCCCATATGGGGAAGCAGGCGCAATGCGAATGCGTTCATGCGCGCGCGCATATCAGATCGACGGCTTACAAAACAAAGTGACGGGTAAATCTGTTTGCCCCGCATAAGCAAGCGGCCACGATTCGACGATCCATCTTTGGATATTTACTAGATAGTTCTGCGCTTCGTAGTTTACATTATGCTATTAAAATTCCGACAGTACCATAGACATCATTTGAATATTTTAGAGAAATACAGCTTTACAATAAATTACCAAGATTCATAAGTATGTACGTAACACGAAAAATAAAAGCTCTAGCAACTTTTAACCTCCCTGGAGAGGACAGAAAGCAAACAAACCTTTATGTGTGTGGTGAATTACATTTGGCTAGTCAACGTAGATTAATACTGTGTTATCGTTTAAAAATAAGCTATGAATGGTGCATTATCGTTATAAAGACTGGCCTTATCGTCACAGTTTGTTTGAACCAATGTAACAGGTGGTGAGTTTATTGCAACCCAAAGCCAATTTTAACCTCTACAAATATTTCAATAAGGCACTAGAAATTGTCATGCCACATACGATTCGAGATATCTATGTTAGGAGGCGAATCAACTTCTCAAATGTGACATGACAGGAAGCTGCTTTAATGCTAAAAGTTCATAACAAATGTAAGGTGGCATCATGTTCATTCGTGTTTAATTATTTTACTCTGACCACGCCGAACGGTTCGGTCAACAACCTATGATTTATGCGCAAAATTTGCTGTACAGCTTAAATAGACTAAAAATATTTAAAAACATCCATAATGGCTTCTTGCACTATTAGATTGGCTTGAGAATGGTTTGGTTTGGTAAAAACCAGATCATCTAATAATCTCCTATTCTCAATTCTGGCGATAAGCAGTAAAAACCAGTAAGAACATTATCAAACATCGAGTATGTTTGCTTACAAGGCGTGTTTTTCTATATATCGTATCGAGGTTGGGAAAGGAAAATTTGTTATGGACCAAGAAGTTGGATAATCAAACAATGGTATTTTTCTCTTTTGCTACTTGATTTTAAAAAAGATAGTACTAGTAGAAGAGACTTGTGCCTCCGTAATCTCTGTCTACCACTCTAGGTTACGAGCGTGTGTATTTTATTTTATTATTATGCATAAACTTTGTATAACAATACATTAATTTTAATGAGCTACCGTCAAAAAAAAATTAGGTAATAATAAACAAACGCGTTATTATTAAATGATAAAAATATTTAGATGCAAAGACGCCACTTGATCTGTAATAGCGCGCAACAATGATGATAGTAGACAGGAATGTACAGTCGATGCACGTGTCTCTCAGCTGACAGAACGCGAGGGCATGGGATCAACACCGCCCACAGAATAGGGTAGCCCTAGCCGCATATGATATCGATACAATTAAGACTACGTTAAAATATTCTTCTCGACAAGGGTGTATATATACACTCGTATGTCTGTATATTCAGACTAAGTATACATTATTTATAACAATGAGAAAAGGAAGAGATGGCTTGTCATACTTACCCCTAGTTACCATATATAAGTATCCTCGGTCATGTAGTTTCGAGAATACTATTTGTAATAATAACAATTGATTCCAAGAAACAACGAACGAACTTGATGTAATTAGTAAACTTAAAAGTATGATATTGTAAAGTGTAACTATCAAGATATTTCTCATGATTAATGGGATGGAAGAAAAAAGAAGCGACCTCTGTTCGCAAGTTGATCGGTAACAACTTGGTTGTCGACAATTTGAGTCGCTTTTCATTGGGTGTTCAAATGCAAGGAACTGGTTTTGGGGAGTTGTGAGCAAGATCTAAAAACAGTAGTCGGGCTATTCTTATACTTTGGCATGATCTAATGTTACACTTTGATGATAGTTTACGTTCTAATAGAGATTCTGCCACAGATAAAAGTATTATTTTTTAGCTTCCTATATCGAATTTTATCTAAACTATCAAAGCAGGCAATGGATTCTACAAAATATATTTTAATGGAATTCTGTCTTCTAATCTTCCTCGATCTTGTTCTAAGTTATTTGTATAATAAAATTTTGCGATTGGTTTGCATGTGTGGTGAAATCCACAAAAAATAAAGACCATGTTAGAGTTTATGAAAACATCGCCATCATAAATTCTACTACCGCTTAAAATACTGGTTGTTTACATTTCAGGTTAATAGTGAAAGAGAGTTCAAGCTTAAGACAACGCAAGGTATTTTTCTCAATTCTTTAACAAGTACTAATCGTAATCGTACTCGAAGGTGCCGACATAGATCGAATCACGGTTTAGTCTGTTACTTTGTTATGTAGAATTATATAAATTTGTGGGTAAAATTATTTATAAAATTTAATATTAAGGATGTTATTGAATATTGCGGTTAATTTATTATATTTAGTCATGTTGTAACATAGGACCAGCCCTAATGACGCACGTGTCTCGCGGCCAAGGCTGCGTGAAAGCTCTGTGTACGTACCGCCTACGCTTCATCGTACCAACGTACATACACAGAGCCATATACAATCCGAACTGCATATACACGGCCGCACACATATCCATTCCAACACGGTCACACGCTGACGCCCACACTATCCGACCCACACACACAGCCGCAAGTTGCACTTGTGAGCGAATCTCAGTAATCCAGGCTTCGGAGCGTTTAGTCATCGTGCAGTCACTGTGCATTGCTTTTATACATCTGTGTGTGTGTTTGTCAAAATGTGTGTTGGGCCCTCAAGCTCCATAACTTGTTTAGTGAACAAATTCTTAGAATCACGCTAATGTCGGAGTATTTCCACTACGTATGTAGCAGTTCTTTGATCAACCTTCCTTGTCCGTCTTTTATGGTATGGCGATGTTTTGTGATTAAAATTAAGCAAAACAAAGAGCACCTTATTTGACAAACGTTACATCGTTAATTTGTGGTATACGAATGATTGTGTTTGGTATGGTATGCCTTAACAATTTAAAAGGGATAGGTCGGTTTGATAGAGGTATAATTAAAATATCTTTCACGACCATATAAAGTGATGGTGAATGTAAAGAACACTTTTTCAACCTATCAATACTTAATTACACTACTTATGTCCTATTACATTTTTTATATTAAATTCTGTTGTAAAGGAATACCCAATGTTTAAAAAAGAAGAAGTACACTAATTGTTCCGGATTAATTCAAAAACCACTGAACCTATTTTAAAAATTCTGTCACTGTAATATAAAGCTCGTAACCTAGGCAATATTTTATTTTTTTATTACCCGAGCGAAGCTGGGGAGGGTTGCTAGTTCGTTAAAATTATGGCTTTACGTATACATTTTTAAAAGGCACTCCTATATTCTGGAATTGTATAGATCCATAAAACTTGAACTCAGTCTGCGAATTTTGATAGTCTTATTGTAATAGCAATAAGGGCTGTTGCTCCACGTCTGTGGGCTCCGTGTGATAGTCCAGGGGTGTGGGTGACCCTGTACTTTAGGCTATATCTGGGTTACCGGGGCGACATTGCATCCCGGCCCCGGAGACATCACGACCTGACCTATTTTTACTGCATACAAATAGTAGGCCTTGTTTATGTATGCTGTAAATAATAATCCTAGATGATATCTATTATATAGTTTCAATATCTAAAATTTCGTATAGCAAATTTTTTATATATTAGGGTTAAATTTAAAATTTTGCAATTATGAATAATATAAAATCCGTTTTTGGAATTAAGCATTTATTTTGGGATGGCTTATATTAAGCTATTTTAGCATGAGACATATCTTTTTTGAGTTATCTAGTTTTATTATAAATGTGGTGAATTTTGTATTGAAAATTTAGTGCGATATTAATCATTATCATCAAGGTAATGAGAAATAACTGTAGCTTTTAGTGGTTCATAATGTAGGATGTTAGGTATCCTTGTACCCACTTTTCATCTAATTTTTCTTTTTCCTAAATCTTCATCCGTTGACCTATTTCCGCGAGGTAAATAAGGAAGGGACCTCGCGTACATCGATTCTTCCTACTGTCAATAATTATTCAAGATCTTGAGAAATTCAACATTTAAAAGTGTGGGCCGATTTAGTTCAAGAACAACCAGTTATATTAGGTTTAAAATGTACACGGTGTAACATTGTAGTGTTAAAAATTCACATGTTAATAATATGTAAGATATGTACTTGCCGTACTCCACTGTATTCCACTATCTTACTTCTGAGTTGACAGTTCTGAGCAGCTGATATTTTATTGATATATAGAAGAGAATAGAATTCAAAATAGAATTCGTAAGATCTATGCTTTCCCCTGTGCGACAGATACATTATAATACGTTATTTTTAATTTTTAACTACCAAGAGTTAGGTATTACAGTTGTCTTTGACTTTTTCGTTATCATTACGTTGCCAAAATGAACGCATATCCGTCGTTAGATCTGCTATAGCCCTATGTCGCCACGCTCTAGGCAGGCGACACTAGCGCCATATGCGGTTGCTCACGCGACATTTAGCTGGATGTAGAGCATGAGACTAATCCAGTCTTATATTTTATGTTCTGCTGTTGACCAAAATAAACTGGTGCGCGATAGTGTTGCTGGACCCCGAAAGATCTGTTTGCCAACGATTGGCCGCATCAAAATTGTTACTTCAATTTATGTGTATTAAAATAATTTTATGTAAATTAAAATTTGTATAGTTATCGACATCTAATACTATAAAGGGCTTAAGTCTATGAAGGGGTAATCTCTGGATATACTAAACCGATTTTGATAATTCTTTTACCAATAGAAAGCCACGTTATTTTGTGAGAGTCATAGGCTATTAGGCTTTTTTTCAATTTATCTGTTTACCCGAGCGAAGCCGGGGCGAGTCACTAGTTCTATATATAAAAAAAAATTGGTTGAATTTGTAAAAAATATTTTTTAGTATAAGTACATTATAAATGGAAGGTAAAACTACGTTCCCAGGTCCATTAGTTTCAGCTGTGCGTTAACAGGTCACTCAATTAGGTTCGTGTTCTAAATACGAAAAGAAAAAAATTGTTTGTATATAATGCGTCGACTTCATCATCAACAATCATTTCACCCTCAGAAAGCAGTACTATCCAGAAGTTAGCATTGCCGAAAACATTCACATAAAATATATTGTCATCTCAGTTTTTTTAGAGAAAAAGATAGAGAGATACCTTATATCGATACGGTAAGAAAGGCAATATCTGTTACCAAAGAGTGTTACATTGTACATGCCTCGATGTATATATAGGTGTGAGAGAAGCGAGTCGATATACCAAAATGAGAAACTGTAGGTAATCTCTGCCCACAGTACTGGGTCAAGGGTGTCTGGGTTTTTACCTTTTATATATATCGTAACAAAAAGCAATACACAGAACTAACTTAATGCCTTAAGGTGCTCCTTAACACTCAATCTTTTAACTAAATTTTTAATGTTTGCCTATAGTGTACAATTGCATTCCTCATATTATACTTTAGTCTTAAAATTATATACAAATGATAGAACCTATTAAAAAGTTAAGCATAGTTCTAGCTAATAGTATATCTTATTTAAGTCTTTGTATAATATTTGGTGCCGTTACATTTTTATTTACATTTACTTATTTATTTATTATATACATTTTTAGATATTATAACGTTCAATATACGTAATAAGTTTTAATTTTTCGATTAAGTCCTAGATATTTATGTAAAATAAATGCTTTCTGTGATAGGATGTTTCCCACTCGGGCCTTCGCCTCTCGAGTACAAGTCCGAGGAAGCTATGACACCATAATATTAACTAACTAACCAGATACCTTATTGCAGTCCTCTGTCTCTTCCCATCCATTTCTAATACGGAAAGGATGGGAAAGGAAAGAACATTTGAAGGGGGAGGGGTTGGATAGGAAAAGGAAATATCCTTTTGTCTGTCCATCCCCTCCTCCATCCACCAAATGTAGACAAAGCAGGGTAGCGATCACTTAATATCAAGAAATCCGCTTGCTCGTTCGCCACATTCTTCTTTAAAAAAAAAAAACTAAACATGTGATAGGAATTTGCCGATTTGATTAGACTTGTGCCGTCGTAAGTTTATAAAAGACACGAAAACAAAATAAGAAAGTTTAATTCAAGATGGCTGCCATCTGCGGCGGTATTCGATTTGTTAGCGAGATTGATTGCTATAATTTGTCTCAGTACAAATTCGCCCTATCGCTTCTTCACTCTGTGTCTATAATTAAAATAATCGCTATAGATAGAGCTTGTTCTGTGCCGGGCAGCTGCATCGCATAGCTACGATAAACATATTTAAATAGGTACTTACTAGAAATTACTTGATAGGCATCTACAAACGCCTTTTAACATATTACAAAAGCTCCTAATTTTTATGTCTTTTTAATACTAAATAACTGATACTATACTTAGAGTATAATGACAAATAATATACATAAATCTACGTATGATTAAATAACCTTAATAATAGACTATGCTACTACCAACAATGATACATACCTCCAGATGGAGCATCCGGGACTCAAAAGTGAAGCCACTTTTAGTCGCCATAACTGCAAGAACTTTCACATCGCCAGAGGTGCTGCAGATGTTTTGCCGGCATATCACAGAGTAGTGCTGGCTTATGCCAAATTATTGATACCTAACTATAACATTTCGAACTTAATAAAATCTATTTAATTTTATATAGCTACGTAATAACTACACATACTAAAATAAATTTTATTTTATTTCAATACGTGTAAAACGTACGAAATACGTAAAGTGCACTTATTTTGTGAACATAATTTAAAACAAGCGAGATCGTTAGAGCGTTGATTTCACTTTGTTTATTATAATATTAATCTGAATCCAAGCTAAATAAATCTGCAAAAAGAATACATAATGAGGTATCTGCAGGGTATAGAAAGTGTTCTGTGGTCAAATTGTGGCGACTCAATGTATGGTTACGACGATTTAATGTGGTGATTGAGTAGTATGGTAACACTGACTCTAAATAACACTGGTTAGATAGCATTTATAAAAAAAAAATGCTAAACGTGTATTTTGCAATTAAAATTAATCACAGTATATCGTAGCATAAGGGTTTTGGTTTATTGTAATTTCGTGGGTTCACATTGCAGAAAACATTCACATAAAACATTGTCATCTCAGTTTTTAAAATAGAAAGATAGAGAGAAACCTTGTATCGTGACACGGTTTTACGCCGGTGGAAACCCAGAGTAAGAATGGATAAGGAAAAATCCGCGTCCGTGAGCGAGTCCGGCAAAAAAGTGTTTCAGGATTGTACGAAAATAAAATTGGTGTGGTCAAATGACTACCGTTTAGATTATGGCAGTGAGTACTTTTATTTTGCATTTCATTCAAGGATATAGTGCTATTCAAAATATTTAATCATAACATAGTAGTATGACGATCAAGATCGAGCCAGTAAATTATTACAATTTCAATTTAAGAAACAGAAATAAAAATAATTTTTGATAATAAATTATAGAAACAGAGTTTTATTTACTTAAAATAAATATAACCAAAATATCTATACACTACAGCTGCAAGAACTTCGGCCGTTTCTAAATCGGTTTTTAAATTTTATTTATTAAACTCCATTTTTTTTTTGAGATTAAATCCAGATATCAACTATATTCTGCTAAATGTCGACCACAAATCTTATCTTCTATCTCTATCTAATCTTAAGACAGATATGATAATTATACTAGTAACAAACCTCCGCTTCGCTGGGTAAAATACTTTATATGTTTTAGACCTTTCCATCCGTTACAGATGGAAGTTTATTGATCAATCCTGAATATTTCAGATTATTCTAGAAATTTCTAGTTCTAGATCAGTCCATAACAATGTAGACGAATAATATTTGAAAATGTATCTTTACATAATATGTTACATTGTGTAAAGATACATTTTCAACTCCCGTATCTTTTACACCCCTACAACCATCCACTTACAACCACCATAGTGACACAAGGTAACGTTGTGACTACACCCAGACACAATTACAATTGCTCTGTGATATGTAGTTTTGGCTTAAAAGTGAAATATGGGAACACACACGTTCAATTTTGTATATATAATAGATAAGAAAAATCAATTAATCGATTGCGTTGTTGTAAAGGGCTGTATAGTATATACCGCCATTATATATAATTAATTATATCGCCATTTATTTGGAACCAATTTGGGGCATTATGTGTTTAAATCACGAATATATATATGTAATTTTTTTTTTATTTAATAATTATAAGAATACATAACATAATTGTTTTTGGATCTGCCTAGCTTGGCTTATTTGGGCTCAGGCGCAGCCCTTGTAGCTTTCGGAACCTAACAAGGTCAGTGGAAAAACAGATAGCAATTACTATGGAGATAGTATCGCAAGTTTATGGGATAAGGTGGCAAACGAGCGAGCAGATCACCTAATGTTAAGTGAACGCATAGACCATAGACAACCGCAACAAGCAAATGTGTGTGTGTGTTTTATTATAAAATAAAACTTTTACATCTTGTAAAGTTTAAAGTCAGGGCAGTAGGTACCAGGCGATCATACGTTGCCGTGTACTACGTTGTAAAAGGGAGTCTCGGCCCGGCCATAACGCAGCGCAGATGTAAACAGCGCTCGTACTAATGAGCTAGCGCGCTTTGAACCCGCTCTTATTTCAGTCTCGGAACAATGTTGCTTTGTCGTTCTGGGAAATGATAAATCTTCACACGGCCCGCCGTGTTTACTACGAAAACGTTCGAACGTCTTTCACCATGATACGCTTGGTTTTTCCTGCATTGTTTTATATGTCAGCGACCGATTGTGTGATTTTGATCAGTTTATAATCGGACTAGGCGTATTATAAACAGCAATTTGTGAACTGTATGAATCATTGACAAATTTGACGTATTTCTTTAATCACAACAAGCCTTTTCTTTGATGTAAGATATATCATGAACTTTCCTAAATTAAACTTTAACGTACTAACGCAACTAAATTAGTTCACGATTCGATGATTTGACTTCAACAGTTTACAAACTGCCGAGATATGACACGTCAAATCAAATGCATTCCTCGCATTTACATAAATCGGATAAGATAACCTGAGATATCATGATAAGATGGGTGTTTAGAAAAGATTCCATTATATTTATAATATACAATAAATTGTACATTTTTTTGCATAATTTGAATGAACTTTGCTCTATACGCGGCGTCTAGCAAGGCGCGGGAATAGACTAAATGGCAGACTAGAATAAACCGGGCTAACGCGATGTACTTTGTTGCACCATCTGCGCGCTCCATCCAGCCGTCTTACGCCAAGAGATGCAAATGTCTGTCGCTCTGTTGCTATTTGAAGACATCGACCTCGGGTTAATGTTCACTTACTACCAACTAGCCGCTCGCGCGTCTCCGCACGACTCATTTTAATACCATAATTATATATTTAATCTCTACGAATCTCAGAAATCCTTAATCTAGGATTTGAAGTTAGAATACTAAATTGCACTGCTATCGTAAGTTTTGATTACATGAGGAATAAAGCATAATGAAACTTTATGAGACTGGCCACTTACAATAAAAAAAATAACGGAATTAAAAAATGTGACATTTGGGAATATGTTACTTTTTAATTTGCGAGATATTCATTTGTTTAATCGTGGAGTCCTTTAGAAAATTACAATGAAATTGCTTTCAAATTTCGCAGTGACCTAAGTAAACAAGAGAGTAGCCCGAGACATCAATTGGCATGAATAATGCATGCAAAGAGGGTTGACTGAAAACGAGCACAACACGGGATCTTGATTATGTAATGGCGTTAGGTGAGTCATCTAATTTTGACATTTTTTTTAATAAGAGAATTATAATTTTTGTAGCAATAAACTTGTTATTTATTTATTGTTATTTATTCGTTCTTACGTGTATTCGTAGTATGGAAAATAAGTGGACATGATCCTGACTTTCGGGTCCTACCTATTCGTCCGTCCTCCGGGAAAATTGATGAAGTGTGAGCCTCGAGGATGACTTCATTACTCGGGCTTAATTGGGGGTCTCCGGTTACCCCGGTTCTGGGCACCGTTACTGCGGATTTATTAGCTATTGTTAAATTGTATTAATAAGGGCAACTCTTAAAGGGGGGAGGGAGGTATTACTGGTATTAGTCGTATCAGGTAAGAAGAATTATGAATTTATTTGTTAATCAATTACTTAAGTGTTATACAGAAAATAAGTGATTTTCTTCAAGACATAATTAATATAAAATTGTTAAGAAACCACTGGGACTGCATATCAATGCATACATTATGATGTCTCGACGTTTGATTGATAAAAATAAATTAACGTTTATGTAATAGATTCAAACCTTGACTTTATGTTGTATGTTGTTTGTGGTAGTGCTATTAAACAGTAGCTTGTTCGTGTTTTAAATCGTCTTATTAATAATTATTATTTGAATATATAATAATGAAGTGTTATAAATAAATTGGTAAACCTTTTATTTATAAAAAAAAATCAACATCATTATTAATATTTAAATAAACTCTTCGATATAATAAGTATTTTTAATTCAAAAATATGGTAAGAGGCGTCCTTCGTCCGCAATAGAACAGACTTTACTCAAAAAATATTACACAAATATCACACCCTGGGAATCGAACCAACGACTACAGATGCAACATCTTAGGACGCTAATCGCTGCGTTAAGAGTGTCTTCGTTTTATAAAATTTTCAATAATAATAATTCATGTTTGAATGTCGTTTTCCGAATCGCTCGACATTCAATGCTAAAGCCTTGCTCCAAAACAGTTCTATAAATATGTGCATCATTGAATATGTCCATATAAATAAAATTTACAGCTGGTCCAGTTTTCCTTCCAAAATATCACGTTTTAATGAATTCTTAAGTTATACAATAGAAATGTAATAATTGCTAACCAACGATATTAGTTCAATAACTGTGTGTCTGTCGCAACTGCTGGCAGGTGCAGGGTTTGAATCCTAAGGTTCAATGAAGCTGTAAGGGGGTTAAAATGCTAACGGAATACGAGGGTCAAGCCGAAAGAAATTAGATACTCCACGGTCATTTGATTGATACTGTAAAGTTATAAACCATTGTAAAGGCTTTATTTACTTATAAATTTAAAAATGGAACACTCGGAAAATCTTAATAATATTTTTTTAAATATTTATTTTTCCTGGTTGAAGTTGGGAATTTACTGCAACAATGGAGCTCATATTCGTTTCGTGAATCGCGCATCTGGAACTCATGAGCTCGTTGCAGATAGATTGTGTAGCGATCACTTACTCTGTGAACCGTAAACGAGTAATCGTTTGTCTCTCTTCTATAAAAAATGATGAAACGAAGAAGTAAAACTATCGATTTGATTCGATTTTCGATTGCTAAGTAAGTCAAGAAAACTTGTCTATTTTTTTTAAGTAAGTTTAAGTTTTTCCCTAGCTACAATGACTGTAGCTCAACGATTTTTATTTAACCGACGTGATTCCTCTATCGTAGGACACTCATTTCATAGAATCGAATAGTATATCAAGCTCAAAGTACTTGCGCGACACAAACGCACGGTTCTGGCACACCTCTGTGCCATGATCCCCAAGTTAACTCACCCATGTTTATCGGTTACGGGTACTCTTACTTAATCGCTTTTTTTTAGAATATTACCAATCTGATATTCTCTTTTCCCCCTCCTCTCTCTTTCTCTCCGAAGTTTTACGATTCCGGAGGGTCGTGGTCTTCTTTTATTCAGTGCGAAATTTCTCCTTTATTAAATACGGTATAATCTGATATACTATAAATTATTTAAATAAGTGAATTTATTTGACAATGTTTGGTGTTGGAGGGATGGGTGTACTGGAGGGTAATAATTATAGGACGGCGTGGGCCGGCAGACGTCTGAGCTAGCGCATCATCCGGCCAGCGGAGTCAACAAACTGCAATCAGGTGCAGCGACACACCGCTCCACGTATTGCGACAACGGTTTTTTTCTCTCAACACTATTTAGTAAGTTGTTTGTACTGTTTTTTACGTCAGAAAATTGTGTAAACAATTTACTAACTTTTACAACTACCAAAACTGTCATAAATTATTCCAGATATTAGTCGCATGGTTCGAACAACATTATACGACTTTATATAAGGTTTGTAAGAAACAAGATTCTTACCACGATTAGCCTTTTTGAGCTCCCGATATTTCGGCACAGTTGCATGCGCCATGGTCACGGGCTGACTGGAGTTATGCGGTAGTGCGAAAAAATATTATTGGTAGCCGTATCGATCTACCTGTTTTCTAATTCTGCGACCACTACTTATTGTTCGATTTCTCACTGCGATATACGATTTTATGTTTCTTAATCCATGTCGTAGTAGTTTACGAATTTTAATCACACGTAGCAGCGTAAATCGTCGCTCACTTGAATTCATTTGAAGTGTTCTTTTTACCAGATATCTTCTTTAATTGTTAGTAATTTCAACGATTTATTACCCACTTTAATATTAAAATAAGATAAAAAGAAAAGCACCCAGCCATAGGTATATGCATAGGTTACATATGTATTTTATAAACATAATATACATAAGTTAATTATAATTATTATATGTTTCATTATTTAATTAAAATTTATGTACACGTTTAAATATAAGTTCAGATACTTGCACGTTTTTGTCCCCTCTTTCCTCCATATCTACAAATACATGCCAAATTAAACCGAATAAATAATATGTATGTAATAATAGCCGTCATGATAACCATTTATGATAACTATAATTATACCGAAATCAGAATAAATATATTATTTACCTCGAAAATATTATGTAGAATTAAGTTAGTACTAAATCTGAAGTTTGCCCAAAATTTGATAATGTCGACGACGATCATAGTTTCTGCAAATTTGATTGATTTGTATTTGTATTGTATTGTTTTATTTTTTATATGTATATACCAAGGCGAATACAGGCCAAATATTCGTTGACTAATTATAAAAATAGAACGTTTGCGCTTTAACAAAATAAAAATAATTTTCATTCATGACAACATGAAGTGGTCGAAGAAAGAAGACCGCTGTGGTTACGCGCCAACAGAGATTTTCAATTATCTTGAGAGAAGAGAAAATTGAAAACGGAAAAGATAAACCTTTTTTATATTATTGGTGGACTTGGTGTACCAAAATACCGTCCTTAAACCCACTGGACTACAGAATATGGCAACATTTGGAGGAGAATGTCTGCGCTAAACCTCATCAGAATTGGGAGTCTCTTCGAGCGTCTCTGGTTAAATCAGCGGTAGAAATAGATATGAATGTGGTGCGTGCTGCCGTCGATGACTGGCCGCGTCGATTAATGGCGAGTAATGGGGGAGAGCATATCAAATAATGTAAATAAAATTGTATTCTACATTTATCTTTACAATGAAAAGTAATTATGTATGGAGAAACTAAACGTGCGAAGCCGGGGCAGGTCGCTTGTGCTTTATAAAAAATGTTGATGGAATTGTGACTAGAAATTTGAATGTTATTCCGGTTTGTATGAAGGATGTCGATACAAGGGCGAGGTTTGAATGTATAATCCACACCCGTGGTCACGGTCTACCGGACAGCCTACATGTATAACTCCACTGTCTATCTCCAAATAAAATGACCCGACAGTCTCGACCAGAACAAAGAGAGAAAACAGGAAACTCCACAATGCCAAAAACTTTCGATTGTACCGTACGTAGCGTTTATATTCAAATTTTTACTCCCAACATTGAATTGCAGTCATTAGGCTTTTCGGATGTTTCTGTATTAAGAACTTTCTATTTGTTATATGTTAGATTTAAATAGTTAGAAAATATTGACAATGTGATTGGAATCACATTGTCAATATTTTCTAGCACAACCTAGGGAAACCTATAGTTTGAGCTCCTGTCTCCCACCTTAAACTATCTCATTAAACGAAAGAATAATATGGAAAAAAAAACTTGTTACTATAGTTATATGTGGAAGAAAAATAAAGAAATTTATTATTATTATTATTTATTATTGACGGCTAACATATAATAAAAATTCAAAATGCAA
>JWHW01024421.1:405321-426638 GCA_000931545.1 Papilio glaucus
CCGAGGCGGCTGCTCCCTAGTCCGCTTTATTTAGGTTGTTTCTGAGCGTGGCGGTGCCTCCGCCTGGCGCCCGCGCCCGCCCGCCGTTCCATATTGTGATCACTACCTGCCGGCGACGTGTCGCTCGTGCCTAGGGCTGCCAACGACCGACGACTGCATGCAAATGGCGTTGCCTCCGCGCCAGCTGTTAAATCATTCCGCTTATAAATGTCCCTTTTGATCGCTTACACACAGTATTTCTAAATTGTTATAATCAAATTGACGTAAAGATGTCTGCACAATGACAAACAATGTCATATTTTAGATACGCCTACAATCTCGGTTTCCATATCAGAGATAGCTCATGTTTGTAACTTGTCAGCTGTTTAATAATAACGTACACTTATCGTCATTATCTAAAGTTCTTACTATTGTAGTAGTTACATTGACAATTTTTTCAATAAGTCTAACCTTCAGAACGTCCTTAGCTAAGTGTCTGCTAAGGAAGCCAGCAAGTATTTAGCATTTAAATTAGGACGGCAATTTAATAATGATGTGCAAAAGAAGGTATGCAGTTGCTACTACGGAGAATGATACAGACAATTAGCACATTCATAAAAATCATCACACTATTTCTTTGTGTTTAAAAGCAGGAAATAAGTTGTGGGATATGTACTAATTGTTTTCGATAGATATATGTATCCTATGATAAAAAGCGAACTTCAAGTGTTATCGTAATAAAGAATATAAATAAACTTACTGAGTGTTTAGCTCGATAATGATTTATAGACAGAAGAGATGATAAGACTGACAGTTGTACGCATCCAATAATTACCGAGATCAAATTATAACATGAAGGAAAAGCACAAAGACAATTGTTGTCAGCACATTGAGTTCGTTGCGATGAACTCCGACCGTAGCGTACTTATCAATTATCATTAGGGTTACTATGTTATAACATAAAACATTGCAATGTGTCAAAAATATCATTGCACTTACAATTTAATGGCCGTATTTCTAATAATTCGTTCTGTTTGAAGTACAAAGGTCAATTTAGCTAATTATATTATTGATTATTATGCAATATTGGTATAAAATGTTATGCAAGAATGTTTGAGCGTAGGCAGCATTATGAGGCGTAAAATTTCTAATGTTTATGTACTATTATATATACATTAATAAAAGAACGTTTGCAGTTGATCTCTCTGTTAAATTTTAGTCAGAATATTTCATACGTTGACACTTTAAAAGGTAACAAAAATTCCTTCTAAATAGTCTTTAACGCCAGAAAAAATTACGTAATTTGTCTGAACATGGGTTATCATCTGTTACAACAAAGTTACTAATGTATTTCATTAATTTTGCAAGCCATTATAACGTAGAATGTTAATGTCAAATCAATTTAAATCTGCCATTTTTTCGATCCATTTATTAACACATGATTTATAATAAAAAATACGAGCTAGTCTTAAATAGTCGCATATGACACCTGACGCATCTTACCTCGGTAATAAGCAACTTAATATTATATGCCAACTTCTCGGAAAATGAGTTGGTATGGTCTGACGACCAACTCTAAAACCGCACGTGCTTATTGGTCAAACCAAATAGGTCGCGCTACCCCCGCTACCTGTTACACACTTCTGTCCCTTTTCACGAAATTCCTCCCACATATTGCAAAACGGGGAAAGATGTTACACATCAAAAATACCACACTCTTATTCTGATAAAATAGTTTAAAAAAACATTTAGGATTATACTTTTTTATTAATATTTTTAACCGACTTCACAGAGGAGGAGGTTTTCAATACGTCTGTATGTTTTTAGAACAGTTGATCCTAAAATTATATGTATATTACAATGAAATTATTGACAATTTCTATTACAAGTGTTGATCCACGTTTTTTTTCTTAAATTTCCTTATACTTAGTGGGGAGTGAGATGACTGTGATTTGAAGTATTTAATTTATTCATACAAGTCTTCAAAATTTGGTCCCTTAAACTTTCTCTGTTTTCCGAACTATTTTTAAAATTTTAAAATAAATAATGACGGTGGACAGGACTGTGCGAAGCGTGGTTAACCTACGCGCACTTGTTGAGACTTGTATCTTATATTGGCTCTTGTCTCATTAGCCAGGGCACTTGTAGTGGGCGCTTTACTTTCATCTTTTTTACGAACTAGAAATAGCTTTGTAAAATTGATGTAAAGATCACAATATACAAATATTACAAATAATGAAGTGAAACGAACATATGAAAAAGTTTTTGTAATTCAATAATATTGAAAATATGTCTTGCCATAAATAATTAAGAATTCTGACGCCATGTAGACAAGCAGTGGGCGATTAAGAAGATTATGATTTAGACTTCGACATCAATTTTTTATATTAATTTACAACAAGAATTTCTTCCGTTAACTTCAGATTAAAATCCATTAATCGGTAAAGCTTCATATTATATTATAGCAACGGAAACGTTCCATTTCATAATCTATTTTTCGATTCTATTATTCGGATTATCGTTTACATCTTATCCGTATATTAAGATGTACATAAATATATTGTGAAACGGTCTTACCAGCGACAACGTTATTTCCGTACTATATTTCGCATTATGTATATCCTTTGCGAATAATCTTATCGCATATTACTATGTCGAGTGTTCTCATGTTTACACAATTATGTAAACGATAAATACTAATGATTTATTTACGCAAAATGTGTGAAATGAAATACGGTCATATAGTACGGAAGTAGAGAGATAGAGACGCCATGTTAAATTAAATTAAATTCCAAATCTTTGGCTATTACTATGTCATCGTCTTAAATGAAATTATATTTATTATGTCGAGAAGAGCCCTTTTGAAGACTTCGTCGAAAAAGTCTATTAGCAAAAAGTTTACACTAAGGATCCTACGGGAAAATGTTATTTATTTTTAATTAATTGAATATTGTTTTTTTTTTTATCATACACTAAATATGTGAACGTACGGATTGGAAAATGAAATGTTTTAAAACGGAAATAAAAATTCGTAAAAATTTGTATGATATACCTACTAGATTTCAATTTAAAATTCATAAGCCACATTCATCGTCAATTTGATAATAATTTAATATTGTCACATTTATCAAAGTAATAGTATTTTGTTTTGTGTGTGTTGTGCCATTGTGATATAAAAGTACCTACATGTCAATTACAGACTCGTGCATGACATATTATTAACGTTTTCCGTTGACGTCGCTTCATGTTATTCTTTGACAATATATGTAAAGCAGATCTGAGAGAGTGGATTAAAAAAAAAATATATAAATTTTACCTCTCTTTGACCACACGAGGTTTCCGTTTTACAGGTTATTTTGCTTTTGCCAAAGAGCGCGTCCTTGAATTCCTGAAATTCTTGAAGTAATTGATTGAGTAGGGTTCGTCTCTTATCTTA
This sequence comes from Papilio glaucus, assembly GCA_000931545.1. Classification (NCBI taxonomy): domain Eukaryota; kingdom Metazoa; phylum Arthropoda; class Insecta; order Lepidoptera; family Papilionidae; genus Papilio; species Papilio glaucus. Next base: position 408,737 of record JWHW01024421.1, read on the forward strand.
TTTACTTATTATATCTATATAACGTAATTATAAAGATATAATAAATAACTAAATATGCGCTCAGCATGCCCGTAACCCAGAGGGGTAGACAGAGGTCATGGATTTCCATTCGGCGCAATCCTGGCACACCTCTCTCGCTTCTTTTACAATTATACATCTACGCATGCATGCTCGTCGGTTATGGGTATAATCTGTACCTATCTGTACAAGGTTGCTAATGGACGTCTAATCATCATTCCACCTGCCTCTATCAACATATCTCACCACATTCATATCTAAAAACTATTCTTGTCCACAAGCCATTCTTGCATCTCATAATAATACCAAACTAACCTTCTGCTTCTTAATTTATCACCAGTGCTACTTTCCATTCGTGTTACCCCGCACGTCCATCTCAACATTAGCATTTGTACCGCACTCTCTTTTCATCTATCTCTTTAACCCCCTAACACTCCGATCCATGCATTACGACGGGTCTTGTCCTGAGGGACGTCTTAGACTCGAAGTACACAATCTAGTGATAGGTAACATGCTAAAGAAAGTTGATACTGCCAAAGTAAACGTAACATAATTTGTATTTGTTTTTTTATATATTTCATTTCATTAATTAACAAAAAAATTTATTGTTGAAAATTATACAAATAATTATAAACAGAAATAACGTTACATGGAGCCATAGGTTTATTTATAAACAAACGAATTGGATAGCGCTCAGCATAAGTTGTTTAGTACATTATACAAATTATTCAGCACTGTTTTTAATTCGCAAAATGTAAGGCCTAAATAATTTAATTGTGAATACAAAACAAACATAAGTGTCGGCTATGTCATGAGTCGTGAACTTATGTAATGAACATTGTTTAGCATCGCACAGACGACCTTCGACGGGGAAAATTAATTATGTGGTGAAAATAATCGCTCCGTGTGTTGTCTGCATGCTTAACATATCGCTAATGCGGAATACGTTACCGTGTGCTAGTTTTTCAGCGTGTTTATAACTAAAAATAGCAACGAATGAAACTACAAAACAAATCTCAACCTATGAAAAACCACTACTAAATGAAGTATGAAAAGTAAGATTTAAAGAACGTTGCATTTTCAATTGTTTTGTTTCTCATATGTGGTTATGAATGCCGTGTATTAAAATGGCACTGCTAAGGAACGTCACTTCTCATTTCCATCCAAGATAGAGCTCCATGTTCCATCCACACCACTTTGATGGTTGGCATTCTACAACCGCGCGGTTTTCGCATAACTCTGCCTTGTTCAACCGTCTTGTGAAATGATCTGTCTCCAGCAATATCTTCTAACCAATACGACTATGATCTTATAAGAAAAGAGCGTACTTCTTCCTTAAAGGCCGGCAAGGCCTCTGATAATTGTGGATGTTTATGGGCGGCGGTGATCACTTCACTAAAGTGACCCGTTCATCGTTTACCTATAAAAAAAGAGTTGCGTGGTTGAAATCCAGTGATACAGAAGTAACACGTTCAATTTAAATGAACATTTGATAATGGAGAATAGAGTCATACGAGCAGGAAAGTGTCGAGGTTAAGGCGTGTTCGATAAAATAATACATAACTGTTGCTAAAGTATTTGTAATCATATAAAAGATTTGTAATCTTTTGATAAAATGTATTTTATGATATTAAATATGAATTGGATTTACAAATTAGTAATCAAAAATAGAGCTGTTTTCCTAATCATGCGAATGCTCGTATTTTGCAATAAATTACGGGGAAGTCCCTTTAAACATACAAACTCGATTACAATTTTTTAAATAATACTACCTATATACCCTTGTATTTTCAGTATGTACTTATTAATACCTGTTTGAATAAAGTCCTAATTATTACATAACTTTAAACTTTCGTGGTTTTTACTAATATAAGGTTTGTAAGATACGGGGTTCTTATCGGAAGCTCAAAAAGGCTAATCGTGGTAAGAACCCCGTTTCTTACAAACCTTATATAAAACCTAAAATTATTTACATAATGCATTAAAGATTTAAGCTTCATTTAGTATTATGTACATTAAAATTATATTAGTTCGGATGTATATTGAGGGATCCTAGTAATTCAACCTAGTATTTCTCGAAAGATTGATCGCCCAAAATGATATGTTAACTGGAACTGACATTACTCGCCTCATAATGTACTCTAGCGATATCAATATAATGCTAAATGCGATAAAACATAGAGAAATGAAACACAACCAAATGGCTTATATTAAAATATGTTAATTCAGTGGCATATCATCATCATCATCATCTTCCTGCCCTTTTCCCGCTTTATGTGGGGTCGGCACAACAAGTTTTCGACTTCCACATCGCTCTATCATCCGTCATTTCAGTTGTCACTCCCATCTTGATCATATCACCTTTTACGCAATCCATCCATCTTTTCTTAGGCCTACCCCTACCGATATATCCCTCTACATTCATATCCAAAATTCTCTTTGTCACATGCCATTCTTCCCTTCTCATAACATGACCATACCATGCTAACCTTTTGCTTCTTAACTTTTCCACTATCGGTGCTACTTTCAGGCTTCCTCTAATATACTCGTTTCGTACCTTATCCATTCGTGTTACTCCACACATCTATCTTTCGCATTTCTGCCGCATAATTATTATTCACAAATACATTTCACTTGCTTAAGCAGCGTAAAGCTAACCTTATAATTATTAACCTACAGTATGGTTTGTTCCTGCTTAGTCTTTTATAAATTTATGCTGTCTCAGGACATCCACCGTTTTAAAAAACAATGCACGTACGAGATTCTCTTTGTTTTATCTCTTCTTCTTAAAAAAAAGCAAGAAATTTGAACGTGTTTATTGAGTGAGTAAGGTTTAGTAGAGACGTTATACCGACCAGATTGACGATTTACATAAAACAGGCTATGTGCGGATAATTAACATAGTCAAAACGCCCTTAAAATGTAAGGAAGCGAAAGATATAAAAAGAAATATATATAAATACATAATATCGTTAATATTTCTTTGTACATTACATTATATATTTCTTAAAATTTAATTACTTTATGTATGTCTATATCTGGTCGGACACACAAGCACGCAATTTATCAATAAGATTACTTCTCGCTCATAATAACGGTTGTTTGTTGAGATAATTACGTAGACAAGTAGCGCTACTAATTGCCTTTAAACCAGAACCGATAATATTAGTTTGCTCTTAGTAATTTGTAAATACCATTGTATTTATTTTTATAATATGTACATTACAATAATAAACTGTATTTACGTAAACAGTGTTACAAAAAATATATCAACCTTAAACTTAACCTGTGAATGTTACATTTAAGAAATTCACACACACACACACACACACATGCAATATGCACCTTTAATTTTATTCACTACAACGAAATAATGTATTTTTTTTTATCTAAATGGATACGGTACTTCAAGGATAATATCCAGTCAAGATTTTTTTAACTTTTAATATATGTTTGTTTCATTAATTATTCTTTGTTTCAATTAAATTACGCTTATAACTTGTTATAATTTATTGACAATCTGTTCGTCGTCTAAGAAACGCGTTGTCTTTGATCGTCGCGTCGCTCTATTGTTTATGACTTAGTAAATCATTTTATACTAACATTGCGTTGGTAAATGTCTATTCTAATTGACCGGTGCTCATTTCTTTGATGTTAATATTATTACGTTTGATACTAAATTAAATAAACGGACCGCTGGTGTCAGATAAGCACGGAACGTTTGAGGAGAAAACAAAGAGATATCGTGGCTTGTGTCGGCGATAGTTTCGAGGCTAATATACTGAATATGCTACACATGCGAATACATGTTTGACTGTGTGTCTTTGTGTAGGCGTGTGTGTATTCATCGCACACGTAAGGCCTCGGGTTATAACGGCTGTTTGGTTGTTATCAAGTTGGCTACCGCCTACGTAGCGTTATCTTGCTTTATCAGCGGCATTAGGTGCGATAATGCGCGCATACCTGTATTTTTCAACGCGCGTATAATTTAACATACATGAATGAACGCTCCGCCCGACGATTGTTTATGGTATGGTAACACTTGAAACAATGTAACTAAGTAAATAAAAGTGCATGTCGTCAATGAGCTATGGCTCTGAATAAATACATAACTGCGTGCGGTATTTAGCATATGGGACAAGCCTTTTATGACAAAACGTTTTAACAAGGAAAATAATACTAGAACCTCTACTTTAACTGAGTCCGTTCTGAGTTTCACTATCTTAAAACTAAGATAACGATGGTAAAAATGGATCTACAGATCTTTTTGGTTGAGACATACTTACTTTTTCTGTTCCAATAAATTTATAGCTTAAATTAGATGCTTTTAAAGACCAGTAGAGAATTTTATTGATATTAGACAACTAAAATGGATACAATATATCTTTGTGATCCATAAATACTTGTATTGCAAGTCCCGAAATTCTGCTATGACATTTAATTATTAATATAAAAAATACAGTACGCCTTACAGAAGTAGTCTGATGGATTATTTTTTACTAGAATTAAGCGTCATCATTCTGGAATAGAATTTTTTAAGGCACACGTTTACTTTGACGATGAAATGTATATATTATACGATATGTTAAAATACATAGTTCAAGAGTATTCGTTGATGAAATAACAGTTGTGCCAACCGTTAACCAATCAACGTGGTTGTTAGTTGCGCGATAAAAATAAAAGATGATTATAACATTACGCCGAACGCGCAATTCTTAGCGGCAGAAAAAACGCGACTCGTTCTCACGGCCGAAAGAACGGTGTCCTATTGCGGTGTGTCAACATTGAAAGTGCTACAGTCGGCACTGCTCTGCCTCATGTTACAGCAAATACGACCGATGTTATCATTTCCATGTCGACCCCGCACACCGCTCCTCATATTGACGGATACATGTAACTAGAGAACTCCCCCGATCTTTCTGTCGTACTCACATTTATGGTTCTGTATTTCAGATTTTTGTTTACCTAACAAATTAGAGTTGGAAGAAGTTGGTGCCACCACAACAACCTTTTGGCGTGGTTTGGCAACACCAACCTTATGGTATGTTGTATCAATACCAACCGCATGATGTGGTACGGTGAAGCCAATCTTATAGTGTGGTGTGGTAGCAAAAATCTTATGGTGTAATGTGATGGCACCAACTTTATGGTATGGGCTGGTGGTACCAATAAATATGCGAGCTGCTTACTCATGCTCCATTTTTATAAGCAAGTTAGCCGATAGTCACCGCCGTGAATAGAATATGGATGACTGGATTGGACATTTACACGGCTGATATGCAGTATTTTAATATCTATTCTATTTCGATCATCGATTTATTTTAATATATAACAATACATTAACAAACATACATTATCGCACAGTCTCACGTTTTGTACTATTATTAGAATTCTCGTCTTACTAAAATAAAAATAAGGTATCTTTTATATTGTACAAATGCAAGAAATAATTCATTCTATATATTTTTATGTTTGAACTGTACTAACAAACATCTGATCATAGCACGTTGGCTCGGATCCAAACTTTCGTCTTTTTTCAATTCAATTTGAAGCTTTATTGTGTATGAGTAAACAAACAAAGCCCACAAATAGGTATAGCAATGATGTTATGACGTAATGTCTTCCTCCTGGAAATTGCTAAGGTTTTTCGATTATTCAATTAATCTCAACTTTCATCATATTATTTAGTTCACTTAGTAATATCACACGGAATTATCTAATTAAAATATTTTAGTACCGAATGGTTTGTCTCTTTACTATGGTCAATGCATTTAATAAGAAAAACAAGAAGAATAAATATTGTACAATCAAATTACAGTCAGATTTGTAGGAAGTGACATAAAGGAAAGAGAGTTGGCTCAAAAACGCAATCTGATGCTTGGGGTATTAAACCCTTGACGCTTGATACACTTACTTATGTAACAATTCAATTTAACTTGTACTGATATATAATCTAGAGACCAAAACAATTTATCAAACCGATTAATATTTATAACGGCTGCGACATTGTTGCTGTAAACAATAATTGGTAGAAAGGATATAGTGTTTATCAACTCGGCCCTTGGACAGTAGGATGTTTGTATGACTCCGGCCTTCGCTTCGTGTATAGGTTAATCATAAAAATAAACAAACAAATCTCCTATCTTATGTCACGCTGTCAAATTTATTACGTGCGTATACACAAACTATGTACATATAGTTTTAGTTACATTCTACTCCTATATGATACTAAATTACATTAGTACGAGAACTTACAAAAATATATTAGTACAATCTGAAAACTTTGACCACCGAGGCATTTATTAATGCAAACAAGTTACAGTTAATTTAAAAAAAAACAATTGACTGTATGATTATCATCATTCATCTCATCATCATATTAGCTATGACACTCTAAGAAAGGATACAAATCTATAGACGACACCTCAAACAATCGGTTAAGCTACTCCTACCAGGAGGTAGGTAAGTATCTCCTTATCACAGGACCAGGAGGTCACAATGGATATACATACACGTGAAAAAAAAAACATTACCAATTTCGTCAGTCGGGTTTAAAGAAAAGTATGATCAGTATGTATTTTTGAAAATTGCAAATTCCAGTTTATTTATTTAATAAAAAATTTATATTACCTATTATTATGAAACCAAATCGATGTGATCGACAAGCAATCACTATTACCGGGTATGTGATAAGGAGATACTTCTAGAATAATGATACGGAATGTAGAAGCCATATCGGTTTTTGATTGGATTTTGAGTTGTCAAACAATTACACCACACTGGCAACGTGTTCGGTAGCTAACAATGAACAACAACAAATTCCGCCTATTATGTTATGCAGACTTTTTCGTATCCTAATGCTTTATCGCGAATCAAGAATAGGAATGGTTAGGATTAGGTAACAGTTTACATTCACGACGTCTAATCAATGGGCCGGGTGCTGCGCTCGCGCATTACGTCACAGCTTTCGCGGCTCGACTGTAGTAAGGTTTGCGAAACACATCTTATGCAAGAAGAATACAATATGCGCAAATTTTGTACCAATAACCAACGCTGTAAACATGTTTTAAATTTTTAATGACATTAATTATAGCCTGCCAGTAACATTTTAAACTTTAAATCAATTAAAAAATCATACAATCTTGAAAGGGTTAAGAAGAGATTTAGAAAAATTGATGAAATAAATGAAAATAATATGTGCGTGAATCACAATTGTCAATTTGTTATCAGTTAATTGATATTTATAATTAATAAACTGCTTATATTAACTATATTGTTAAGTTTTATAAACAACATAATATTTATTTTAAAAAATATATTCAAATTGATGTTTCAAAACTGTCCCATTTTAAAGCAACGTAAATAAATATCTTCGTCCGTTTGGTTCAGTAGACTCGATAACTTTTTGTCTTGCTGGGCAGTGAGTTGCGACATTTGGCGTGCGGCTGGGCAGAGATCCCACGCTTATATCTTGGCGTGGTAATTAATTGGAACGTAAGGTGTGCGTGACTGAGAAAATCAAAGCACTTGAAGGATATTAATGAAGCCTTTAACTTTTTATATAGCCTACCATCAAAAGCTAACAAAGCTATAGTCCCGTTTTTTTATTTGACGTACAAATATAAAATTACTCTAAATAATGTTTGCTACGTTGTTTTAAATAAGTTCAAGTGCTTTAAAGCTTCTTTGTTAGCTCAGAAAATGGAAGAAAATCCTTATCTACAACAGATTTTTTCAATGCTAATTGAGTATTGTAATGACCCAACAAAATGTCAATAATAAAACACCAATCGGTTACGAGATAACCGGTCTGTTATTCACCATTATTGGTTCATACTGGAGTCTACAAGTTAATAATTGATTATCATTTGAAATGAAATTAAACAAATTATTGCATAGTGACTCGCACTTCGCACCAATAAGACTTTTCCTCGGTTCTTACGGCAACATGGCAAGATAAACTCTGACCTTAGAAAGGTTGCTTCATAGAGTAAATAAGTGGCAAGTGGCAACATTTTATCTGCTGAGTGTAAAGTTTGCTCATGTTAGCTAATGTTGGCTAGACAAAATTATGTTTCGACATTTTCTTTATAGAAAATACTAATACCTTTAATCTAAAAGCACATTTAAACGTACATTTCTGTTTATGAACCCGATGGTTTATTTTGGTAAATTCGGATTAAACAGGAAAGAGATACAATGAAAGTTTTGTTGCAAAAGTAAGAGCAGTACCTATTAGTACGGTTCATACTAAGTAACGCGAATATATGTGCATAAATAATATGTGAAGAAATGGTAGCAATAAATAGCGAAGGAATACAGGGCCGTGAGCGGTCGATGCTTGAGCTTGTGCGAATAAAATTTCGTTTTGCGATATCTTATGGACATTAACATTTAAATAAATAAATAAATAAATAAATATGCGCTCACGCCCGTAACCCAGAGGGGTAGGCAGAGATGATGGATTTCCATTTGGCGCGATCCTGGCACACCTCTCTCGCTTCTTCTACATTCATACATCTACGCATACATGTTCGTCGGTTATGGGTGCTCCTTATATCGCCCTTTTTTAGTAAGCCACTAATCTGATCGATATAAGTTCTCCTACGGCGTCCCCTACCAACACTGCCACTCACTTTTGCTACATAAATTTGTTTCGTTATTCTCTCTTCATTCATCCTTTCAACATGCCCGAACCACCGAAGCATTCCTTTCTCAATTCTAGTTACAACATCCACTTTTAAGCCACACTTTTCCCTTATAATGGTATTTTTAATTCTATCATTCAATGTCACGCCTAACATACTTCTTAAGGATCGCATCTCAACGGCATTAACTCTACTAGCATGCTTTTCCTGCCAAACCCAGCTCTCACTACCATACATTAAAGTGGGGACTAGTACAGCATTGTGTATTGCCAGACGAGCCTTCATAGATACATTCTGACTCCTCACAACTGTACCTATAGCCCCATTCATTTTATTTCCTGCATTCACTCGTCGTTCAAAATCTTTAACATGCTTACCATCTCTACTAAACAGGCACCCCAAATACACGAACTCTTCCACCTGTTCCACTTCTTTAACATTAATTAACATTTAATTATATACATATGTGCCTGTGTTTATTTATAATAATTATACGTAATAAAATAATATAGGAAATAAGAGGGTGCCTCTCCAACAATTTTGACGTCAGTCAGTCTCAGTCCTCCCGTGCTTATGAGTGCTATAAGGTACTCGAAACGTCGGGATCAAAAACATTGAATAAAAGCGATGAAATCCGTAATTTTATTTTAATTTCAAGGTGCAGCATTCGCTTAAATATAATAAATCATTAATTATACATAATATTTCAAACAAATCATTATCTAATACATAAAGATGAATAAGTTTAATTACAAGTTTAATTACATATGTATATATATGTATTACAAAAGATTAAAAGGGAAAAGAAAATCGCGACGCATTTAATTTGACAGCTTCGGATCCACATATATGTATACTTTGTAACGTTAATAGTTAAACCTTGTACGGGAAATACCGTCTCGCCTTGGTCAAACAACAAAGGTATCAGAGGATGTTGGCGTCAATATTGTAGCCTTTTATATAGGTTAAAAGAAATACAGTTGTGTTGTTATACACAATTTTTATCAATACACAAATACACGTGGTTTTCGTTATTATTATTTTAATCTGTGGCAACCATAACATACATCGGACACTGATTTTAGAAACGAATTATTTTGATGTGAAACGTTTATTGGCGCGCCTTGGCAGTCAAATCGACCAGTGTGACGTGACGGAAAATGGCGTGACGTTCTAATGGCGTTACGCCCCTCCTACTTCGCCGACTCCCTTGTGTGTTTGCGCGCTAGAACCCTTTTGGAGAAAAATGGCCAATTCCATGCAGATAATAAAGTTACACTTTTAAATATTCATATTTGACTACTACGTTTTAATTATGTAGTGGAAAGATATCATACATAGAGGTCGTGACTGACCGGTGATTATTTATTTGCCACATTCATGTCAGAGATCTACTAATTTAAGAAATTAGGTCTCGTTCCTAGGAATTGAATATAGTCTTGGCGATCAATAAGTCTGCGGACACGTTAGGAATTCCGCTTTTAGAAGCATTATAAATGTAACTAGGGTAGGAACGATACAGGCAGACATTGTTGTCATAGGTATATTTATATAGGCGTTCAACCTAAGTTTGCTCGGATTACGGATTTTAAGTAATGGAATGAAATATTCGTTCAAACATCGACTAAGGATATTTTGGAGTAAGAACATATATTATATACCTGCTTTCATAATCTCCAAAATTGGATGTAGAATCCGACCGTCCGTCTCTGAGCGAACGAGCAAGCTGCTTTTTTGATAATCAATGTTTTTTTTAATTATTCACATATATGTATGTATAACGCATTTAAAGCAAATAAATCCATTATATTTCTACATAAGCCAGTTCTTTATTTCATTTTTCGTTTATAGTACAAACTAGCGTAACATAAAGTTGGTAATAGTCGGGAAAAAAATACTTAAAGAGGATAATTTTTCACGGTATGCTTGTCGAGACGATGCGAGGCAGCGGCGCGGCCTTGCACGGCCGAGCGACGCCCCGCTGCCGCACGTGTATGCGTGACGTCACGCACGCACCGCCGCGTTCAAGTTCAATGCTGCCCATTAATTCCACCGCACTGGCTAGCTTTAACTATATACAACTCTTGTATGTTACTCTGCACACAGTAAATACATAAACCAAAGGACGTTCGTTAGAAAATTACGCAACAAACTCTGTACGATATTGGTCAGATCGGCGCAGCGTAGGTAGCCCTCCTACAAGATGGACCGATGGTCTGGTCAAGGTGATGACCTTTGTGGCGATCAAGGGCTTCCCCATTCCTATGCCCAACAGTGGACGACGAAAATTTGTGTAACATTCAATGTAAAAATAATCATAATATCCACGTCAATGGTGGCCTGTTTTAACTCAATATGTTTTCAATATGATAAAGTACTCATAATGTATGTTAAATTGTGTAATTTGTAAGATCATTAAAAGTTTTTGGTAATTAAAGCGTCTTTAGGTTATTCTATAAATAGCCAAGTAACACAATTCTTCACCTTGGTGAATAATATGGAAATATAAAAAAGCAATTTATAGATTGATTACGATTTTGTTAATATTTTAGTGTATAGCATAACTACTGGGCCTCTCACGGCCTTTGACTTTTGCACAGATTTCTGTCGTTACGTAGGCGAGCACAAAGAAAGGATTTTTCTAATATCATCCCCTAAAGATCTAAAGTAGGGGATGAAAGTTTATATGGAGAAATAACTATAATCCAATGTAAGTTGACCTCAAATCCATGTGAACAATCATAATATCTAGAGTTCAGCTTAGGCTGGCCTTTCGTCGTTTAAATTAAATTGTCGTTGCGTGAAACCTTGGGTCTCAGCTTGTATTAAATGAATAAGTAAAACATTTAATAATATGCAGCATTAAACCATATGTAAATAGGCACTATAATAATTGGCATTTAAGTATCTTTTAGATTTCCTTCCTTAATTATGGTATATTTTAATAGCTTACATTAAATTTTCAGTTTATTAGTATTTACAGTCATATTATATAAATAGCAGTCCGTCCGTCTATAGCCTTATTAATCTGATTTAGTACTAGTGAAATTACTTTTACCTCTGATTACCTTGTTAAGATTACATAATATTTAAACGACAGTATGTTGCTAGAACAGTTGATTTTTTTATATTTTATATATAATCGACTATTAAATTGAAACAAATATTAAATCACACTATATACTATTGTGGAAATACATAAATATTTAATTCAGAATGTTTTTAAGTATTGTTAATCCCCTGCAAATAAATTACAATTATCTATAAATAACCTAATAAAATATTTCGTTCTTTATCTATCTTATTTAGTAATAAATAGAAAAATAGATAATATTTTTTTTACTCGCGGCTTTTATAAAAATTGTGGATTAAATCAATTGTCCGAATCTGAAACGAGATTAGTTATTTAACATTCAAACTAGACCTCGATAAATGAAGTTTAAAATCCGTTCTTTTGCTGAAACTGTTCGTATGTTTATTCACAAATGCTAAATCTGCGAGATATCAAAGTCGAACAACTAATGCACAGTTCAAAGAGCCGTTAACAGACGAATAACATCCTACAACTATTTTTAAACAGACCTTCGAGCAAAACATCGAGATTTAATAACATTTATGTAACGTGATATTTATTTGCTCAAATATACAAACACATATCGAATTTATTGAGATGAAATAAAATACTTCGGCATTCGAGTGAGTCAACCTAAATTTGGGTCCATGTGTCATAAAACCAAAACGTGGGTAAGCTACGCTACGTCAGGCGTTGTCCTGACCTAGGAAGTTATACGTCCTCTGAGGCCGAGATAAATAGTCGTGGCTTAGCTAATTAGTAAAAAGTATTGCTTCTTAAAGTACAATTTTGGCTTGAATTTGCAAAGTACCCTTTATCTATATAATTAAACGTTAGCACGAGCTAAGCCAAAGTTCTACTTTTCTAGATCGATTCGGAAGCGGTCACCGTTATTATATTATTGGATTTTTTATTTTGTTCTTTAGATGTTACCAAGCTAGATAAAATCCGGCTCCTGTATTTAGAGATAGATCATCTAACTATAGTTCACATTTACATTCTCCGCAAACTATAGATCAAATATTTACTGAAAAACATACAATTTCTGTTTATTTTTACAAAATCTTGTTAACAAACGATACCAGGAGTTGAATTGACGCACAGAAAAGATGAGCAAGACAAACGGCGTTGTTTGGTATCTCTTCTCTGAAGCACACGTTATGAAAACACGAACGTGCGCCTTCCTCAGCCATTGAGCCTTCCCCGAAGCGCGCGTGCCTAAATATCAACACTAACAAAGTACACTGCGTCATTACTTTAGAACATATTAGGTATCTAGATATACTAGTGATCGTCCAGTGGTCGAAAGTCGACCGAAATGTTATTGAATGCTATATTAAATTTAGTGTTTGTATACACATTATTATTATAAATTAATTATACGCATGGAAAAACCAACATATTTGGTTGGTGGAACACAAATGAAATTGGTTAAGTTTATTTCATTTTAGATGTAATGTGCAATATTTTTACTTTCTGGTTTTACCCAAAATCTCACCTTGTTAACGAACTATGTATAGAAAATATAGAAAAATTAGAAGTTTGTAAAAACGGGCTGTGCTAGCGTCAACATCCGCGTGTGATCTACGCTTCTAAATATTTATGTCCACTCGATCAATTATTGATATACAATAGATCTGTTTTAATTTATTTTAATAACTTCGCGACCTTGACAAACAACTATCTAGTTCAATATGAATGGCAAACGATGTCTAGAAATATACCGTATATTATATATTTATTTAGGACTAGTTGTCTCACATAGCTCGGGTTAATTTCAGTAATCGTTAATACTACAATATCCTATGAACTTCTGTATAATATAGATTCAAATATTAAAATAGTTTACCTATAACAAACAAATCTTTTCACTCATTACACCGTGTTCGCACTGCTGAAAACATTCACATAACAACATGTTGTTCTCTCTGTTTCTCTCTCTTACTCTCTGAAAAAAAACTGAGATGACAATATGCTTTATGTGAATGATTTGGGCAGTGTGAACTCACGGTTAGGATATAGAGTAAGTATATTTTAACTACATAATATATTTCTTTTAACCATTCCAACTAAACTCAAGCTTGTTATAGACTCATGGTTCACTACAATAGTCGATGGATTCGAACACACGGCCTCGTGTTTCGCAATCCGTACCCTTAACTATTAGAATATTGGCTTTATAAATACATTGATCTTTTTACTTTAGACATTCTGTAACAAGACAAATCATTGTTGACAGTAATAGAAGTCGGCTATTTCTCATTTCACCGACCTTATTGGATGTCTCATTTGACAGATTAAACAATAATTTGCATATAATATTCAACAATTATTTATTTCCTTATAAAATAAGGACATTGATCTCATTAAAAAAATCGCAAAATCGGTCAAGCCATTTAGGCTACAGGAGGAAAACATTAACATCCTGTTAGTCAGGTAAAAATATCATAAATGAATAAAAAAGGAAAAACACGATTTAATTCGTTATCTCCATTGTACCATCGGAGCTTTTTGTTATTGATATACGGATTACAAACGAAGCTATTTGAATATTCGTTTAGTGCTTACAGCGAAGGACTGGAATAAGTTATCAGCGGCAGTGTTTCGGTCCGCCGTAAGACGTGACGACCTTGAAGAGAAGTGAATAGAGCAAGAGCCGGCGACAATCTGACTTTCAGACAGGGAAAGCGGATTTTGGAAGTCCTTCACTGAGACTGGTTTGTCCACGCTTGAATTCTAAATACAAGTCGTTAACAGTCCATAGGCCTTCACCATGAAACACAGACGTTAGCTCTTCGAAAAGCTGGAGTCGAAGTACTTTAACGAAGTTGAGTTGCAATTTTATACCCCTTGCTACCTAATATCTTTGAAAGCTACCGTGATCCAAACTTCATACTCGGGAATCGTTCTTATCTGTAGGGACATCACAGGAGGACTTTAAGGTTTTATAAAATGACGAAGATCCGGCTCTTGGACTACCTAGTGCACACTATTTTATTTCCACTCAACAGGTGGGATTGCAGACTCCACTAAGTCTTCGTTTAGAACTAGGCCAGTGGTTTTCTAATCCATGATGAACGGATTTGTCTATTCCGTTTGGCATTAAGTCAAGAAATATTAGTTATATATGGTTTAAGAGGAAATCAAGTCAATGTTATTGATACTAGTTGTGATGTGTTGTACTGAGTCATTTTGATCTCAACAAAATATCTCATGGGTGACTTTTGTCTATTAGTTGAACATTCGCAATGTTCGTGTGACCGTTTGATGCCGCTGTGTACGTGACCGGTGATAACAGAAGCCGTCGCTTTATCTCGCTAATATTTAATTACGGTGAGGTCAAGTATCAAGAAGTCATTCGACGATATTCATTCCTCCTGATATGTTAACATTTTTCAATGCATTCTAATTATAAAATATTTAATGATCTATGTAAAAATGACATTATAATATTATTATATATTTACCAACCTAGTATGCATATGTCCATATACAATAAGGCAATGTGAATTGATATATATTTTCGTATCCATGTAATATTTATTTTAACCCAAAATATATTGCATAAATTTAAGAACTGTTGCGTGCACGTTTCACCAAACCGTGTGCACCTAGGTCTACAGCAGACGATGCTATACGATGTTCTTAGGTACATTAGATTATTTACATGACGTAAACTTTATTGCACTATCTCGCCGCTGTGACGTCATCGGACTTAGGTCTCATGTGTGCACGAGTAGAATATATTTTCAATATAAAGTGAGCAGAAATGCAGACAGAGATTGTTATCTGTTACAACATATTTATAAAATCCAACTATTAATAATAACTCCACAAAATATTATGGTTCCTGATCGTTTATTACCTTTAACCCGGAGCGAATCGTAATTTAAACAAAGATAAAACTTGTTTACCCAATTACAAACAAGCGGTCTGTAGGCATGTTTGATTGTTTACATAATTCTCGACAGTCTCAGAACAAATAGTATTATCGAATCTATACTTAGGCACCGGCTTATTTATAATGAAATGTTATCGTTCCGAACACCCTTACACGTGACACGCAAAACAAGTGCTCCATTATTAATTGTACGAATCTCCTTGTGTCGATAACAGTGTTTTTGTTGGACGAAAAAATAAAGCTGTTTTACCAACCGACTGTTTTATCTTAACGACCATTTTAAGTTTAAATAGTGTGTGTCCATGACTATGATGATAATAACTCTACTCAATGTTTTGCTTAGGAACTAGGAACTTTTTATAAACTACCAATTAGTAGATTAGAAGAAAAGGGGTTGAAGGGGTAAAGGAAATGAACAATAAAAAGGTGGACGATGCAAATGTATGTAGGTCCTATTAGTAGCCTACAGCGTACCATTCTTAGAATTTTTTAGGGTTCCGTACCCAAAGGGTAAAACGGGACCCTATTACTAAGACTCGTCTGTTTGTCTGTCTGTCCGTCTGTCACGAGGATGTATCTTACGAACCGTGATAGTTAGACAGTTAAAATTTTCTCAGATGATGTATTTCTGTTGCAACAACAGAGTAAAATAAATATTTAAAGAGGCTCCCATACAACTAACGAGATTTATTATAGATTATAGATGGTACGGAACCCTTCGTGTGCGAGTCCGACTCGCACTTGGCCGGTTTTTCTTTAAATCGGGCTGGTGGTCAAATTTGTTAAAAGGTTAAACAATACACGTAAAAGTGTTGCATAAAATGTTATACAATTCTGCATATCTTTTTTCGTTAAATAAAAACATTAATTCTAGTAATAATTTAACAATCTTAAAGGTTAAATTATGTTTTTCTAATATGAATAATCTTTAAAAACATAAAACAAGTCGTATTTTCGTGTTAATGTAGTAAACAGTTGTATGTATTTATGTTTGTAACATACATCATGAATAAATTCAATGTGAACTATAGAAAGAATTACATCGAGAAAACAAACGACGAGCGAAAATCACTTCCAACAAGTTGCAAAACTAGTTTCGGTCCGTTTAAGTCGACGATATATCAATGGCGATACAAGTGAGGCGTAATGATCGTCTAGATTTGCATACAATCGGTGGCTAGCAGGTGGGTAGCAGGTACTATCCGCGGTGGCTCAGATCACCGCCTTAATATTCTAAAGATGCCTAGTCGCCTACGCGTGATGCCGCCACGCTCTGAATCTAAAACGAATAACAAAACAATAAATGTTCACACGAGGTCGCAGTCGATTTGTTTGCAAATACGACAAATAGGTGCGGATTTAATTGACGCCCGTTCCGATGCGAACGAATATTTAATGAAATATTTACAGTCAAAATAAACGCACGAACTGTACCTTTACAACATGGCAAATATTACAGTCTCTTACTATCTTTATATTATATTATAATGTCCAAGGTGTGATGTAAATTAACATTATAACAGAACGACACATTTAACCTTACAATTTTGCAAATTCAAATCATTGTGTTATTAGCCCTAACACACGAAAAACGGAAGGAAAGAGTGATAATTATGTAACTTACTATGTTTGTATGATACAATTTAAATGTATATTCTTTAATTTTGTTAACACTACTACATTGACAGCTAAGCGTCGTGGAAACAAACAACATAACCTCTTTGTTTGTTTAAACTCGGTCCAGTATTACTAATCTTTATTTGATCCAACGTAATATGTAATAACCATCGAGGAAAGGTCGAATTGAGTATGTCAATAGTGATTCTGACTAACCAATCACCTTATAGTGGCTTATCTTCTCAACTATAAATATTAATATTACCAACTACATAGAAACTATAATGTATGTAATCATTTACAGAGTAAATAACACATTTAATTCGATGCAACTTTAAAAGCGTTCTTGTTAACTGCCAACCATTACAAATAGACTGACCAAAAAGATCAAAACTCCCGACTATGTTTAGAATAAGCAACTCATGTTATCCTCCTTCCGTATATATTGCATCAAAATCTTACAGATTTGTTCTTGACTTTGTTCCTTAGTAATATCGCAGGATACCAAATTGACACATATCCAAATCAAAAATACTTGTGAAGTTCGACCTACATATGCTGGAGTTATTTTGTATTTTAATGGTAACATTCGTCTGAGCCAGAATAGAAGCAATTACGCAATTCTCTTCTATATCATACTAAAAG
>JWHW01024421.1:426843-442558 GCA_000931545.1 Papilio glaucus
GGAGGTATTTTGTATTTTAATGGTAACATTCGTCTGAGCCAGAATAGAAGCAATTACGCAATTCTCTTCTATATCATACTAAAAATTTATAACGATCAAAACATGCAAATATTTTTCCGTTCACGAAATCAAATAATACGATTCTCGGTGTTTTATTTATAGAATGAATTCACGCAATTCGTTCGGATACATGTAATAAATATAGGATGCGCAATAAAGTAAAGCCAGAGAAACTATAGTCGAGTAGATTTTAAATTATTTTCCAATGAGACGTTGTGAATATAAACATGAAAATTGACTGAGAAAATATTTGTGAAAATGAAAAAAAAACTGTGTAATTAAAGGTAGATCATGAAATAAAAGTATTCTATCTTAAAACAAAACAATAACAAAACAAAAACAAACCTGTAATATAAATTTATCTTTACATTACGTAAGCGTAATTAAAAATAATTTAATAAACATTAAAATATTACGTTTGTGCTCTAAATCATTCGTTCACAGATTAAATATAATTTTATTGTATAGAATAAATAATGAACGAGAACGAGTGTAAAGGAATGAACGGCGCGCGGTCGGCGAGACGCGGGAAATAGTTGGCACGGCGCGCTGTCTATTTACAAGCGATTGATCGCTCCTCCATTATTTGCGTGGAGTTGTAATTAGTGAAGGCATCGTTCAAATAACTTTGACTCACTTTTCGATTTTATCGATTCAGCTTTCTTCGTTTTAATCGATTTCATATAGAATAGGTAACATTAAAAAATGTTGTTGCCTTTTTCAACAAGATTGACGGTCGGATTGTCAATTATCGGTATAAAAATGAAATTTCATTAATTACGTCCTTTATCACGATTATATATAATAATATATAAGATTTATAACCTATCGATAAAACCTACACGCACAAATGGAATCCATATGATTAATTTTCAAAACAGTAAGTACATTCGTTTTCAAATTTCAAGATTAAATTATATTTTATACATTTAACGAAAATAATGAAACAACTCTCACTAAAATTACTTTTTAACGTTTTTTATTAAAATGTAATAATAAAATAAATAAATACCTTAAATATTATGGTACATTTCAAAGTTCCCAATAATTTAATGCGTATAAAAGCAAAGTGTAAGGCGTATAATTCCGAAATGTGATTATTTTTAAATGTTATTAATACAAAGTAGCAATCTTGTTGCATATTTAAGTACACAAAAGAATTAAATATTTATGATTTTCCTCTCATAGAAACCAATAGAATCTATGTTGTTATCTCGTAACAAACATATTGAAATAATTGAATTGCCGCAATGTATATAACTAGCACATTTGATAAAACAAGTCTTATTACTATTCCTTAAACAATAAGTTAAAGCTGCCTGCCTGCCTATGTATAAACATAATGTAGTATATTCTCTATTTTACTATTGTAGGCATAAGCCTACAATAGTAAAATAGAGAATTCGAACACACAACAAGTTCCGCAGGTTGTAGACAAAATATATAACTATGAAATTAGATGCATATAATATTTATATATACATCTGCCGATGATTCACGTGTTATTTACGCTTACCTAGCTAGGACACAGAAATCTTGTAGTAGGTTAATTCAATAATTATACAAAATATGTAACATTTGATTAAATATAACTGTAACCATGAGTTCGGACTGCCGAAAATATTCACATAAAATATGTTATCATCTCAGTTTTTTTCAAATAGAAAGAGAGACAGATCAATATGTTTTATGTGAATGTTTTCGGCAGTGCGAACACATGGTAACAACGTCTAATGGAACACAAGTTTATTTCGGTTTTTACAATAAAATCCCCTATTATGTTAGCTCTTTCTTTCATGTACCTAATAAGGGACAAGGTGGTACTTGTTTATAGTATTTTTAAAAAAAAATTGGAACAATTTTCCAGCGGGTGACCTTTGGCGGTCTTAAAATTAGATTTTATAAATTTAGTTATCATTATTGAAGCTATTTAGAATACTGGACACTCGAACGTGTGTACGGAGCGGGTAAGAGGCTCACGCTTCGATGGTTTCAATTTAACGGCTATTAGACGGTTCAATGAAAATTTGCCTTTCGAATATTTTATTAAAATACATTGCCAGTTTAGGATCACCTTATTAAAGTAACCTTTTTGTATACGTGCAGGTTAGAAGGGCAAACCAAAAATAATGTATAGGGTCTTTGACAAATATTATAAATAATTACTGCCTGTAATCACCAAACCGCCTGTGTACAGTAGCTACTTCTACCAATAAACTGACGACTGACTGCAGCAATATTATTCAAATGACGCCTCACTTTTCAAAATCGATCAAGCCGTTAAAACTATAGAGCAGTATCGAACGGACATGCATATTATGTACAAACATTATACAGCTATACATATTTGCGAAAAATATTACCATCTCGTCAGTCGGCAAAAAAAGAAACTGTCGCTGAGTAACGTATACATTACACATATATGTTTACATATATTATTTACCATACACATCAGATCAAACCCTACCCTTGCGAGTGACTGGCCAGATTATGTTTTATTCTATTTTTACTTTATGTACTCAAAGTGTTTACGACCGGTTATAGTTTCGTGGCGTGAAGTCTGAAGGCGTACACAAGCTTACGTAATTAATTGGATGAATATTTAATAGCGCTAATTTGTTAAAATCGTAATTATTTCCAAACTTACATGACTGACGTCATACTTACCATAACGGGCTAAGTTGCTTTGAACAAGTTTCATTTACATATAAAGTATAGTTAAGTGTGATTACTTAACAATTCTTTTGTTATCTGTAAAATTAACACATTTTTGCGCTCTATGTAAGTTGATGAATTACATATACTCTATCTGCATATCTTTCAAAGTATTAGCAATTCCATTAAAATCGTTCCGAAATAAACCGAGAAAGGTTTGTATGAAGATTTAAAAATGTATTATTTGGTCCGGTTTCGGATGGGTCAGCTAGAGTTGAGGCTATTCTAAAATAGCAATAGTTTAGCGACGGGCAGACGTGGGCAGACGTTGACAGTCCGCTTCCCAAACATTTTTGCAACACTTTTCAATGTTTATTTAAAACTGTGAAAATATTCAATTTAGTTATGCGACTATCTTTGTATGAGTTGTTCACATCCTTTTTACAACACTCTGTCACATTTCTCATAGATATTTTTTTGTAAATGAGTCGATTCCAGTTGGATGTCACAACTTACATATAATATAATAAGTATGAGTGATATCATTCTATATATAACATATATATTTTCATTTATTAAACCACTGAATGTGAATGAAAACGTATTCATTGTAGAATAAAATTCACCAGTTGACATTATGTTATTCACATTACGAGATCCAGACAAAGAATTCGAGAGACCGGGCCAAACGGCGTGGGCGAGCCATTACTCCGCCATACCTACGTTACTATGCGTCCGTAGTAATCTCACGATTTATTATCGCTAACACCGACCGTTTGGTAATTTTGTAATTAATTACGAACGCAAACAACATTACACGTGTAAGTAAAATTGACAAAGTCCATTGACCACTGCACTAAACGACATAAAAGCTGCAGCGTCATATGCCTATCAATGTATTGCAACCAACTCGATTCGAAGGTATTAGCTAATAACCTGTCATCGGTCATCGAACTCTTCTAATTCATTTTAATACGGTAGCTCTGCACGAATCGATTTTACTCGCTCGCTTACTCGCCAGGTTTTTAATTATAAATAAGGCGCGAATATCTTCACAAACAACTTTCTTTACCGCAAATATGATATTACTCGTTCGTAGTATGGCTCTAATGTGTAAAACCAAACAGATTCTTTCATCGATGTTGTTTTCGAAATACATTTCGTTTTTGGTTATGGCGCTTATTATAGGTTGTTCACACGTCGACCAATTACTGGCGCGTGGGTGTTTGCCAGTCTTGTACGGCAAATGATGATAGAGCGATGTACTCGTATTTGAAAAAAAAATTAACATCAGATCTTACCAATATCTCTCTCTCTGGCTCTTTTAATGTACGGTACTATCGTAACTATTTTTTTTAATCTGTCTCAAACAATCATAAACACGATTTACGAATTAGTTTTATTTTAAGCTAAAACACTTCGGTTAAATTTTTAAAAGCAATATTTGAATTTGAATAAATACAAGAAATCATGTTAGACAATTGTTTAGTATCAAGTATGTAAACTAAATAATCGGGATTGGGACGGCATAAGAGCACTTGTAGACGTCCGTATTTATCGCCCGACGACGGTTCATGTTTTTTAACGGATTTGCGGTGGTTAAATTTATAATGAAAGTGTGGATACCGGTCCGGCGACCAATATATAATTTCCTTTTCATGATTGTGCTTTGTCCGTTAAAACAAACGGACGTCTACAAGCGCTCTAATGCGTCGTGTCGCGATGTAGCGGTGTAGGCGGCGTTGTTTGCCTTCACTCTCCTATTGCGTGATACACTCAATAAAGCTGTTGTTAGACCTCAAATTGGCCGTATAAACGTACAACCTTATACCACCACTCCTTAAATATACAAATAATGTTGACTCTGTTCCGATTAATTTTAATTTATTTGGACCTTTGTAGTAATGTCTATCATAATTATTATGTTTTATATATGTGTGTAGACATTATATTACATATATAATTGTATGCTGCTAAGTACACTGAATAATTCAAAAACTAAATAGTAAATTCACGTTAATTAACTTAAATTGATACAAAGAAAAAGCGTAAAATGTGAGAGCCAAAAAGATTTAGATTAATGGTTCAAGTGTCCTTTTAACTCATGTTCTCTGCAAATATAATATATATGTACAAAAATAATTTTAAATTAATATTTCAATAAAAAACTTATATAACAAAATACAACAAAATTACTTCTGTCTTCGATACTAAGCGAATTATTAGCTCAAGTCAACTATGATCAGTAGCATCTTTGTGCCAAATTTCATCCAGATCCGTTCAGCCGTTTTTCGTAAAAGAGTAACAAACATCCATGCATGTATAGATTACAGTGTGTCCTATCTACGACCTCCCTGCCACATATTGAGCGTCCGGAGTAGATACAATGTGTATACCACATAACTACATATGCACATATATCTACTCCGCTCAAATTAAAATCCATGGGAGCTTACAACAATGAACATAACTTACGTTAACATACTGCAATACGTTTACCACGTCACTGGTATTTATGCCGCAAACAAGCAAGCCTGGCGCTGTGGTTGAGGCGCTTTACGTAAGATGTCGCGTGACCGAGCCACCGTTCATTCAGTCAGCGCGAGCCACGCGACCGGTTAATGTTATTCTCTACTTCAACTTCCCCAAGTTAGTTTTGTATTAATACATTACAGATTTCGCTGTATATTATGATTTGATATTATTAAATAGCTCCTATCTATACTAATGGAAAAAGGAAAGCTTTGCTTGTTTGCAATCGACAAACCTATCTCTACCATTTAACCAATTTTGATTATTCTTATTTGATATTTCTATATTCTCATTATTTAATATAGATTAATAATGGTTATATTTATATTATTATCGTGCTATATTAAAATTGAGCCACATGAACGTGGGAAATGGTTAGGCCATTTCGTTATTAGGAAATGACATCGAAAAGTATAAATAAGAAAGTTCTGAGTGTGAAATTACAAAGCTAAAACTTGTAAATAATGTAGTTAAATTATTAACATATTTTTGACATTTTCTTCACTTAAATAGGCTAGATAAGACCACAAATACTTTCTAAACACGAAACAAATTTAGACAAACATGCTAATTTATTGCAGCGTACATTGCAATTGGCGAAAACCTGAAAAAAAACATTAACACCCGTGTTTTAGGAGCCATTGTTGATAATCATAAAGATGTAAAGTTTTTTCGAGAAAAACAAGGACAAGAAATGTCAGCAATAAAATGTCAGTATACATTACTTGAAGTAAAATGAATTGATATAAAATAGACCGCAAAACGATCGAAATGAACGCCCGCCGTAACTTGTGCGACAGCTGGAAAGAACAGGTGGGTGTGTAATATCGCCCGGAGAAACTTAACGATTTATCAACCTGTATAAATTAAATTTACCTATTATTGCCAAGAAGTAAGGGCAAGCACTTTATTCATCAGACCATTTTGCATTCCCCTTTTTTTGTTTTCTACATACTGAAAAACCATATAAGGAACATATTTGCTTTGCAATTTTACCATAAACCATTCATAGTGACGCCACGTATTTATGCCATGAGTGACAAGACATGAAATTCGCACGGACTGTTGTAATATTTTTAAAGGCTTGCAATAATATTACGTTATCTCTGGTATTTAATGCTGTTCTGAAAGTTTCGATTGTCATCGAAAATATCTATATTAGCGTTTGTATATTAACACATTACAAAAAACAGTGCAGTGGAATAGTATTTAAAACAAATACACTGATTTATACTTTTCCCACATTTTGTTTATTTTTACTCTACATGTCACACGTAATTGTCACAGAGATTGTTTTGATAGAATTAGAGCGGGAACTGTCAAAACTTGGTGCCGGATCAACAACAGACTGTAAATAAATATAGAGAACGTGAAACTCGAAGTAATCCTGGCAGTCGGACAAGTTTTGAACGGGAGGCTGTGGGATGAGGGCGCCGTGGTGTGGGGACAGGGTCCGTGGGGGTTGGGATGGCGGGGGCCGCAAGACGCGGCGTGAATGGCGGCGGCAAGGTCACGGGCGCCGGAAGTGGGTTACGGGCGGCGTATCGACCGCAGCCGCGCATAACACCACCGAGCACCGCCCTAGGGTTGCCATGTGTCTGCTCTAGATATCGCAAATGTACAAAATGCATACTTCTACCTTATGGTTGTCATAGAGTATCGAGTTGACAGTTTGGTAATCTGATTTGTAGGTACATTCTATTTATTTGTTTAAGTTTTTCGAATGGGATTCCACAGTGTTATATTTGGCTTATCTAGTCTTACTAAAACAATCCTTCTTGTTCGGCAATATGTACATAGTTGGAGTTGCGGTGTATCATAGAGTATTCGTCGTCATTATTCGTTTAACTGGCTTTTGTACAGAACTTTCCAAGAACGTTCTCACGATTATTATTTTCGAACAGTTTGTAGATTCGAGGATATAAGCAAACTTAAGCTGTTGAGCCAGTTGAGAGCCTAATGCAACATAATCTAATCAGCAATTAATAATTGGTTAAGGGAACGTAATTGATAATGAATGAGTGGAAGACGGAATTAATATTAAGATTCCCGATGCACTCGGTGTCCAGACTTGAGGTCTTTGGATGTGGGAATGCGCTTCTAGGTAGAATATGACTAGTCTTTGTAGCAGTAATAATACAACAATACAGTAGAAACAAAAATTACCTCATGAAAGTACAATGTTGACTCAGATGGATGGCCTCCATATCCGATTCTACCTAGATGTAGGTAGTTGACATACATATATAAAATTACTATCTGTTGCCCGCGGCTTCGCACGCATTCGTGTCTGATTTTCCTATTGTAAGTTGTAATTTGATTCCACTTATAATAACTTCGAATTATTGGTAACATTTGTGTCAAAAAGTTTTTATTGTCAAAACATTACCATGGCAACCGATAATGTTAATGAAGATTTTATGTATTTTCTTTTCCCTCGGGACCAGTTTATTTTCGGGATGAAATAACCTTAGGTCATTTTTTGTACCCTTGACAATATGTATGCAAAATTTCATGATGAGTTGAGTCACTAAGAGTTAAAGCGTAACAAACAAATAACACACAACAGTTCGGATAATCGAAAATATATAGGCAATGGTTATATAGACTTCGATTTAGCATGGCCCTGGTAGGTATAATTTAACATTTATAGACAATTTGTCACCTGGTTGATATCATTCCGTCCTTGTCGTGTTTTACCAACACTTTCTGTCTCGCTTTGCCTCGGAATTTTATCTTGTTCCTGATTCATCGTTACATCGCGTCTGAATCAATTCATGAATAGTACAGAGCTACATGGCCTTTATAAACGTCTTAAGACTATATTTAAGATATGTTTAACTAATTTAAATAAACAATAAAGCGATTACGCCACCATAAAATTATTATCTGTTTAAAGTACCATACTTTAATCGCCGCCATGTTTATTCCACGATGTGCGCGAGCGCAGAATGATGACGTTATTCCTGGGACGAAATGAGTTGCCGCCGTCAATCTTCATAGTATACCTTAAGCTCAGTTTAGATTATACTTTGATTTCATCAAGGACATACTGTAGTTCATTTATTACGTCTTAAAATGCGCACGGTGTCAGCCGCCATTCATTACGATGTGCCTTGCCACGCGGCCGGCGAACTCTCGGCCTTGCGTTGCGCCTACGTCCCAGCACTATCAGACAGAGCGCCCGACGACATCAAACTTTCAAAATTAGAACAGTCTGTATATAATTTTAGCATATACGTTACAAAACATGTATACTTCTTCTTTATTACACCGCCCATAATTTTTATATATTGCGCGCTGATTATAAGATTTAAATACATATGTACGTAGATAATATGTAACAGAAAAAATTTAGTGTAATGATTTTAAAACTATCTACATGTGCATTAATGCAATAGTTACTTTAAAATTACACGATTAACGTTGGTCCACACGTTAAGATGTGTTGTAGGAATAGAAAAAAACATTTTGAACACACAACTTTTGGGAAAATAGCTCTGCGAAGCCCGATGCTGTCTCTCGGACCGAACCGTCAGAAATATGCACGTTTATGTTTTACAAGAAGTCTGAAAAAAACAAGAGTGATTGAAAATTGATCTTAACAATTACATATATGCATATCTTATAAATTCATGAAATTTCATTAAAATATATTTCGAAGATTCCTAAGATTTTAGTGTGTACAAACACACACGCGATGTCTATTATACAAGGTATAAGAAAATTTAAAGTATAGAAATAGTGCCTAAAGCTGATATTGGTTTATTGTTGTTTTTTATCTTAAATGAATATAAAGGTCCGCATTTGACAAAGCGGACGAATTCGTATTGTTAAACCTGTATAATTGACTGGAATATTTTAAGTCTTAGTCACGTTACGATCTCAAAGTGCGTGATTCATATACGCAAACACTAAAACACATTACGTACCCGACGCACCGACCATAGAACTAATAGATGGATCCGGCTCATGTTATACAATTAACTAGCTTTTCGTGCCAGGCCTCGCTTGAATTGATTTCAATATTGAACGTATAAAAAAATACCCATCTCACTTCTGGATGGTTTGGAATAATTCAATTATTTCAAAATCGGTTCTGCTACTTCATAGTGTAGCTATTATAAACAAACTAATCTTTTTTAGATGTTAATGTATATTCATTTCATATTGTTCAAATATTTCTGATGTTAATATCTTTTTTGACATGAGAGTGGTGTTTGTCTCAAAATGATTACTACCATACTTTTCTTTGTCATTTTCCACGAGTAGATAGGTAAGGTACCCATAACATATAATGCCTTAAGTTAATAGCGTTTAATCTATGACAGTCATAATGATAATTATTAATACAATTTTAATATCGTTTAATCTATGATAGTCAAAGATAAAACGCTATTATTAAAATTGTATTAATAAAATCAGAGCGTACAACTAAACAAATATTACTTAATGTTATGAAATTAGTTTAAAATTAATCGGTTTTAAGCAGTATTGTTTCATGTCAATGCCCTTTCGGAGAATGAATCGATTTATAAAATAAAATCGATTATTTTACCCGTAGAAAATACATTTGTGTAATCTGTATTTTACCACTAAACATGCTGCTTGATAAGAATCGGTTATGCTCCAATTTAAGATTGTTGACTACTGTTATCATCGAATCATTTTTAACAAGCGAGCCATGTCCTATCGTGCAATAGAAATGCATACGAAACTTATTTAATATGAAGCTTACTGCTCACTGTATAAATTTATAGGTGACCTTCACTGCCAAATTCCATTTTGGTAACAAACTTGTCTTACACCTAGGATTTCTTAAAGTCTATTTGATTGATTGTATTTTCGAGGCTTTCCTTTAGATACTATTAATCACGAGTTTTGTTTTTGGATGATTAGTTTTGTTTTATATATCTTGGATTGGGATGAAACATTATGACACGTATTTAGCCACCTCTCAATCCGATATTATATGTCGTCGTTGCGCTCACTTCCTGATGGGCCCTTGAGCTATGTTACTTCGGACTTCACGCTGTTGGCACTTAGCCATCTTTGTGACGCAAACTCAGTAGATGTCTCCGAAGCAATTGACAGCATCATATGAGATTTAAACTTTGTACTGTGGAAATATTCTGCAAATGCTATTACCAAGCTGCTATCCTAACTCAAAATTCCTAACGATGTTTCTTAGTTCATTTTGTTCTCACGAAAAAACAGACAAAACTATCCATGACCTGACAAGAAGACTGCATTGACATTAAAGACTTCTTCTCTTAGGTATTTCTATTTGATCAAGGCTTGTTGGCATTGTGTGAGTTAAAGATTGTGATCCTCCAAACATTTTCAAAAGTTAAAGTTTTCTAAGACGTATGAAGTGGTGTCATTGATTTGGGTTCCTATTCAATTACACTATGAGTCAAAAAACAAAGAGAAATGATTGATAAGATCACGAAAGGTGGCGAATTTCTTTGCCTTTTGTGTTTTGGTATAGTCCATTGACAATGAATACAATTCTTTATTACGAATCAATGGGTTATAGTTTCGGTGGATTATTAAATCTTTAAAATTCGCGTTGGGGCCTGTGGTCGGGTAGCCAGTGGCCAAATATGGTATTTCCGGTTCGAATACCTACCGGTAATTTTGTTTGAAGCGTGTACAATGACGGTATTTTATAAGAACTGTATTACAACATAAGTCTAGACTATAGACTTCCGAATCTCTAACAAAATGTATGAAAATTTATACATTAAGTGATATTATAACTTCTATCTTTATTTCCTTTAACTCATTTTTAAAGAATAAGTTACACAGTATAACTCGACGAATTACTTTTGTGACCTGTTGAAAGTATACTTATTCCCGATTATTATACCTCCAGATACCGCATCCCATACAAATTCAACATTCAAACAAGTAAGCGTGTCGTCAATACCCCAAAATGGGGAGTATGCTAAACATATTTAAAAAAATACTTTCGGTTTTTAAAAAAGAATACTAAAATATTTTAAAAAAATCAATAAGCAGCATTCCAGACATTATGAATAAAAATACATATATGTTACATAGCCAAAACGTGTATATTGCAACCCCTTATAATGTAATACAAGTATTTGAATTAGTAGAAAATATCCTAACTAGATACAGGTACCCGAAAACAATTTAAACTCATATGATGTGAATCAACGTGTGTCTTTTTTAGTATCTTGTCCTTCGTATATGAATTATCCAGTATTATCAAGAGTCCCATAACTTTTCTACTCACCAAATCAATCAACGGACTACTATATTGTAATGTCTCCTTAATTATAAGCTTTTTTTGTTTCCCAACAAGCATCAATTGCATCATACCATAATTATGTTCGGTTCTCGTATATTAGTACTGATTCTATAAAAAAATATTAAGTAATTCCTTATCTGTTAGGGTCCTGCTCTTGGCCTCATTCGCTGCTCTACATTCATACGTTAACGCACTTAATACTGCCTTTTTAGTATATACTAATTTGAAAATATACCAGGCACTTATATCGACTAAATAAGTTCCTCTATGACGTTAGGTCACGTCGACGTGACTCATTTTTGCAACATAAATTTGCCCTGTGCCTCCTCCTCTATTCGTCCTTGCAACCTGTCCGCTCAATTAACATCAGCACGGATCGTTACTAATATATTTAACCTAACAAGTTAGAATTCAAAGACTTGTGTTTAAACTAGTTGCTAAACAATTGACATTTTCCTTTTTTGTTCGTTTAAAAAGAACAGGTTTTTTTTCTATTTTTTTTAGGTGAAATCCGCATTACAATGAATTCAAAATGCAACGAACTCTTGTAAAAGTTTTCACAGGTGATTAGAATACAAGGTCGAGCAGGCTCGTGACTGACAATACCCGATAAAGTTGCTTCACATTTCGTTCAGCCATTGCGATTGTGAGGATATTTACATGAAGATAGGTATAATATCGTAAGTGAAATGCCACGTGCTCATGACGTAAATGATAATTTTGTAACTTTAT
This sequence comes from Papilio glaucus, assembly GCA_000931545.1. Classification (NCBI taxonomy): domain Eukaryota; kingdom Metazoa; phylum Arthropoda; class Insecta; order Lepidoptera; family Papilionidae; genus Papilio; species Papilio glaucus. Next base: position 439,100 of record JWHW01024421.1, read on the forward strand.
CGTATTTTAACGGTTCTCGGACATAATGACATGAGACGTAGGTTAGATTATTAATATTTAAAAATACTAGTTTATTTAATCAATTTTGTAGGATGTTAGGTTTGTTCCGCATTAAAACGGGGATATCTACATATGCATATGTATGTGTAGGGAAAAGTTTCGGAATATTTTTAAGAACTGTAAGTGCAAAGAAGATTCAGCATAGTTAAAGTTTCCATGCAGGACAAGGGGAAAGCTTAAATGAAACAAATAAAACATTATTAGATTTTACTCTTCTACGAAATATAGTTACTTCTTGAATTACGTTCGATTTCGAGCCCTGGGGGACTAGATAATATAATTTCTTGTAAACGTCAGACGTTCCTACTTGAAGTAGCTCCTTTACATAGAGGACGTGTGCTAATACATAACTCTGGGTGTTTGCGCAGGTGCACCACCGTATTCTTTGTTCTTCAAATTATCGCCTGCAACACAAACGTCGACAATGTTGACTCTGTGTTCGCTACTGCTTTTTTGCCTTCTTTAAATTCCTGTCTACATAACTAAGTACTCAAATGGACAGTGGAATAGTGAGGCTTCATCTCATAATTCAGAAATTAATGCTAAAAGGATTTGGTTATGTGCTAAGGATAGATTGATTGATATTTTGCTTGTACACATGGCCAGGACAAAAGATAGATATATAAAACCGAATTATATCAAAATTGTTTTGTACTACGCTTTTATTATTTTGATATGTAAGTAACGGAATCTCACTATGTAATTTTCACTAACTTGTAAAAGCCCGATCGACTTGAAAATTTGTATTCTAGTTGTATATAACCGATGGCAATGCTTTTTCCATGACTTTGTTTTAGTCTTGATCAGGACTATTTGAATTAGAAAAAAATAATTTCGTCATAAAATTGATAAAATCGCTACCTAGTAGTAGTAAATGAAATAACAAAATATGCGCCTAATATAAGCCCCTAAAATAAAATCAACGATATTTTACCTAATTTAAGAAAAATATAATTTAGGTTATGAATCAAAAGATACAGGTATATTGATAGACATACGAATACCACTAAACTAATAAAATTTGAACCTACAAAAATCACTGTGCATGACGTAAAAGCCACAAACATGTCATTTATACATAATACTATTTGTAGAAATAAAGGATGGGCTTGTATATGTCACTAATTGGCACATCTTAAATGACAAACAACGTATTTATTCGCGTGCTCGTTCCGTCTATAGTCTATATTATCGAACGTAAGTTGTAACAGACTAATTAAAAATAATTGCTTTATTAACCTAATTAATGAATAAGCTCATAGTGGGGTAGTTTAGTGAAAACACGCAAAATAAATTTTGCAATTATCGCATTAATTAAACAATGGTCTACTAATATCACGCTAACTTGTAGGCTATACACTAAACCTTAAAGTTTGCATTGTTCACGTGTAAAGAAATTTATTTATATACTTTGTATATATACATATATAGTTGATATTAAATAAGGAGTCATCATGTCCTATACAGATTTACTTTCATTTACAACTTCATCACTAACGAATTCATTTTATTGCTATGAAAAAAATAGATTGAAGAAGCCCTACTTATTTATATGGTACTTGAAATAATATCAATTTTGCAACATTTGTTTATATAAATTAAAAAAAATCCTTAGGTATATTCTAATAATGGTTCGATTTCAGTAATACACATTTATTGGTAATTACAAAATTGCAGGTCACTTGGACTTATCAATAAAAATGCCAAATCTTACTCTATTCGAAAGTCATATGATATGACTGTAGGAGGTGCTTCAAATCTGACCCCTTTACGAAGCAGCTGACAGACTTGAAACTAGCCTGGTAATGCTCAGTGTACCAATGGTAGCAATATCCTGTACTAATAAGGAGTCGTTGTGTAATATTTAATTTGCCAGACGTCCTTACTCTCGTCGAATGATCTCGTTCCACGTATAAGTTATAGATAAAGTTATTAACACGGCCATTACGTATAATAACCAGCTACATTGGGAAAAGCAATTAATTACTTATTATCTAAACTTCATTATTTATCACATTGCCCGGTTATGATTGCTGCTTTTTACTGTACCTATTAATATTATTTTTACATTTAGTTTAAGTGTTAGAATCATGGATCGGTAGTACCTATCAATAAAAAAAAGAAAAATGTTTTGTTAAAAATTTGCCTTATTTGTAAAATTATTAAAATAATATGGTATTATGTATAATGCCTGCATTAATCACTGTCTGTAACATACATATAGATCCGACATGTGCACTGTCCCTGTGTGCGTAGCAACTGATCGGAGTTTGCATGTGTGCGATAAGAATGTGGGACGGCTACGTAAACTTTATAAATAGATTTTATTCTTAAACATAATCTACATGTAATTGGGTATACGCGCTTCGTGACGAGTTTAATTCCTTTTAAAGCACACGGAGTAAACTGAACGTAACACGTGTTTAACGCATATGTTGTTAAACAACCGTCTCTTGTGTTTTCAATATATACTGATTTTAATTTTCGTGTAAACAAGATATGGTCTATACCAAGTTGTGTAAGCGATTTTTTCTTATTTATTACCATTTATTTAAACATTATTCCATCGTAAAAGCTGATAGGAGTTTGTAGTATACTATGTATGTATTGCACAACAACTAATAATTTTGCTAACTTGAAAACTTGTAATTACTTGGTTACCGTAAGTTCACACTTAAAACATTCGCATAAACCATATTGTCATGTCAGTTTGTTTTTCAAAAAGAAAGAAAGAGGTTACATTTATTATGTGAATGTTTTCGGCTATGTCGATGTTAGACTAACAGAAAAATAGCAGTACAGTAGCTAAACTTACGTTCAATCGGTGTAGGTACAGGCTACCGAGAAGGTTGGGACTCATCGGAGGTCCTTCAACAGGGTGAGTGCACGCCATAGCAGCAGTCACACCCCGTCTCGCACTGACAAACTTAATGCGATGTTTTGATAGTTATATGTAGTTAAATATTTTTTAATGAATGTAGTATTCTTTAAGCACTGATTCAATTCATTTTAAGTAACAATTTAATCGGATACAATGCTCTAGTCGTATAGTGTTCAATCTCGAAGTAAATCTTGAGAGATTTGAACTCCGGACATCTATCATTAGACTTAACAGAAGTAAACGTACTCAACTTTGTCAGTCCTCTTAAGATATGCTGTCGAGTACATTCATAGCAGACGGTAGCCATGAGATGATAAAGCAGAAACAACAGTAGGCGAATTAAGGCGACACACGAGCCAGCATTTACCAGATGTTAAGTGACCACCGTTGCCTGTTGCGTAACAGAGGAGCAAGGAGAGGAGTACAAAAGGCATGCAACGCAACGGATGCGTTGTATGCCTTTTGTATAGAACAGAGTTGGGTACCGGAGTATAAGGACCTGCGGCACCTCAAAGCGT
>JWHW01024421.1:442905-460437 GCA_000931545.1 Papilio glaucus
TCCAGGAGGCACCGATGTCGCCGGAGCGGGGCGCGCCGGCGCCGTTTTACCGCGGCGCCATGATCCGACTGGAAGACGGGTCTCTGCGGCGGGTAGAGGAGATGAGGACGGAGGACTTCGTGAGCAGCGCCGGCCGCAGTGCGCATCACGCGCTCACCAAGTGCACGCTGCTGCGCCTCGACGAGCGTGGCGATAGGCTCGCGCTGACCCTCACCTATGACAGAAATCGCACACAGGTACGCACCGCACTGCTCTACGTCAAACTTATTATGTGAGCCTGTGCCTGTTGCCTGCTGTGTGCCTCTGCTGCAAAAAAGCGACTGCTTTTTATAGTACAAGTTGGCAAAGGAGCAATCAGATTTTATGTTATGTAACTAATGCTACCACACACATCTGCAACAATCACAAGTGTAACGGAATTATTATATGAGTACATTTCGAAAGCAAAAGGTTGGAGGAAGAGTGTTGGATGGGGATGGGTCTGTCTTCACTCATCGGACGAAAGGCAAACTATAAAGATTTCTACGTTAGGCCCGTATTCTACGAAATTGTGGCTAGATATTCTTAGTCGGACTGACCCACTCGTGAAACAACTGCAGACGCGGCTGGATGTAGCACTATTATAGTTCACTTTGAAACATATAATTTTAACAAAATATTTCGTTAAATCAATTCGAGTATTCACAAAATTGTTTAGTAGCTTTCAAGAGTCGATCGACAAGAAATGATTAATAAATAGGTGTGACTCACGTTCTAGCGCTAATCATAAAGACATTTTTTAATTACTGAAATGTTTATGTTCATCAACTGATAAGTTAGTTTCTAACTATCATTATCAGAGTTTATAAGTCCACTGCTAGACAGAGGGCTTCAACATAGAATATAATCCTGTTTAAATAAAGGGTAAGTTAGACGATAGACGAGACTGTTGAGTGCGTTGATTTCATGAATTTAAAATGGTTTTTGTCTTTATTCTAGGTTGAATTAGACTGGACGGTGGATCGACCATTCTTCGTGTACGGCAGAGGGTGGGCGTCGTGCAAACCGGAGCGCACGTTGGCGCGGTACGGCCTGAGAGTGCAGAGGCTGCAAGTCGGCGACGTCTGTGTATCGCTGGTCGCGAGGAGCCATGCCGCGACAGCAAACGGCACCACTGTTTCAAGTAGTATGGGTGTTACTAACGTAGGAGTGACCAATTCAATCAACAGCTGTCTCCCAGCACCGCCACAGACACACCCAGAGAACCTCAGCGTTAAAGAGGACGCACGCAAGCGGCGCTGGTCCGCCCCCGACGTCAACGACGACGACCGTCCGCCGCTCAAGAAGCGCTGAGCGCACTGTATCTAATGTCAACTTGTGCAAACTATTTTCGTGCGGTCGTTCCACGGACTTTGCCTTGCTCTAGGAGAGAGAGGCTCGTGAAATTCATTAGTAATAAAGGTGAGCCAAACTCACAGTACGGTAACGTAGGTAAATAGATCGCCCCAGTGAATTATTCGCGCGCGCAAAGATTTAAATACATTACATAGACCTTCAGAATCCGTCTACATCCGTCAACAAAACAATTTCTCTCAAGAGATAATATAAAGTTGCCCAATGTTTACAACACACAGTAACAAAACTAAAATCATTAAGATCAACATTTAATTTTGATTAAATTGGACTAAAAATGACAAAATAAATTCAAATTTTTAAAGCAATAAATAGAGAAAAAGCTATATAAATACTACTTACTGTCTAGTGATCAGTGCGACTCCCGCGTCATTTATGCACAGATTATGTTTGTAATGGCCGCTAATGTATTTAAATGTCTGCCGATGCGTTTGTGCGTTCGATAAGAATATGTAGATTCCACAGCGAGCGCTGATCGTACGCTTATGTTCTCTCGGGGAACTCCAGGTGCTTATCTCTGTCGGGTGCTTCTATACGCGTTCGTGTTTGATATTGTAAATAGGTTACTTAAGTCTATTGAATGTTACACTCCATGACCAATGTTATGTCACAAAAGTGCCGATAACTTTATACTAAGCTGAATCTATTTAAATAATTTACAACTGTCTACTTACAATCACTTAGTCTTGCAAAAATTTGTTGGTGTACCACTAAAAGTATCTGAATAATAATGAAAAGCAGTAGTTTAAAATTAAGATATGTAAGTAAATTCCTTGAACTGTTCGGCGGATGAAAGTTAAAGAAAATTTTAATATCGGTTCTAATATGAAATATTTGTTCACATGATAAACCCAAAAAAATGCTTGGAGTATGAAATATTTGAAAGAGCACAAAATAACGCGTAATATAATATCAGATCTTAAAATTAGGTTAGATAATGTGATAACTAATGAGATTTTATATCGCCTGTCCATCGTGACAACTGGCGACACCTGGCGACGCAAGTTCTAAACAAAAAAGTTAAAGGTACAATGAATGTTAGCGGGTAGTGTTGAGTGGCGTGTGCGCTTAAGCTCCGGGTTTCCGAATTAACTGGGTTCGTTTCACTCGAGCAGTCCTCTCGATTCTAATTCGATTCTTCCCTCATGGTTGTGACTGCGACATATCCTGCGCGGATCGCGCAATAAATACATTGCAATAGTTGAGGCGGGCGTTCATTTCATTCATCGATCTTACTCAACTCCGCACACGGTTTATATTCATCGAGTACTTAGTGGAACAAATGGTTGACTCTTCTGAGAAATAATTTGATCATATTATATAATATAAACGTTGTTGATACCCTTATTGTAAAAAATATTAATATGTATAATGGTCATGGTTATTAGATGCCATCTCTATTGGTTTTTTGACGTCCATGTGTAATACACATAACTTTTCTATGAGAAGATGTATACATAATAAACACACCGTCTGTGATATTTTGTAGGTCAGAGTAGGTATGAAGTATTGCTTGGATAAACAAATATATATGTTTTTAGAATAATAAGTGCGTTATTGGTAAGGAGTCGTATAGTTACTTTATACTCGGAAATGGTACGCTGGTAACGAAACAAAAATTTAATACAAATTTAACAAGTAGCAACTGTGATTAATATACATATGCAACGTTACGCAGATGACGACAAACGCATGGCCATATCAAAAATAATTCTTTTTAAATATTATTAAGACATATGTAGCTATGGAATATCTTTTATTTGGAATTATGTTTGAATTCTTCTTTGTAAATTATGAATTAAAATTGAAAGTTAAAAACTTATATCAAACAAATATTGATATATGTTATTCTTATTATTACATTTTAATTCACTTAATTCAAATTACTTCATTTAGAGGAGGTAGCTAGGTAACGTGTAATATTACAAAATTTTCTAATATCATGTCACCTAACTTTTAAAATTGTCATTACTTTGAAGTTTTGTACGTTGTAAGGAACGTTGGTACAATAATTCGCCATAGCAGCGACTGAGTATTGTGATGTAAACTTGCCAAACCTTTTGAACTCTGCCCGGCCGATGACATGCAATGCGGAAACGGAAGCGGCTCGATACGGAGGTTGGTTTCATTGTACCGTGAACTGTTGCGTGCTCGTTGGTTATTTGTTAACGGACGACCGCAGGGCGCGGACGCATCGCCGACGGATAGTGTTGTAAACAAAAAAGTTAATAATTTGTTGTATAATGTATGTAATTCTAGTTTTATCGTTTTTTTTATATTATTTGTAATTTTAATGAAAGATCTCATTTTATTAATCGGTATTTTCTAACAAGGCGCTTTCATTAGATCATGACTAAGCCTACCTCACAAACTTTAAGACTAGTGTCTCGCGGGGAGACGCCGGCCGCCGCCGGTCGCAAACGAGTCTAAGCAAGATCTCAATTTGATGAAAATAAACTTTTAAAAAGACTGGGACGCTTTACTGAATGTTGTGGGATAGTAGTTTCTTCGAAGATATTACTTAAATTATGAGATAGGAGCATTTATTTTGTAAACGGACGCTGTCGGCTCCGCTACGACACGACCATTAAGTACAAAATTGGTTACAAAAAAGTATTATTTCCTAAAATCCAAATTCAAAAAAGTATTAATTTATTTTCGCTCATAAAGATGATTCAAATTTTTCCACGGAATTTGTTAAAACGCAATAATAGATAAGTTACTCTCGTTTGTTTCTGTCATTTTTTACTTCTTGCATCTTTGATTCGATAGTTGTTGGCGCAATCGACGTTCTTCCGAGTCTCTGATATTAGGATAGATTAAATATTACAAAAAGTATATATTATCAATTTCATGACGACGGAAGAGCTTTTGTCTATGTATTCTATATTTGTGTAATATTGTATTGTAATTATACAAAATCTGGCTTAATTTGCTTTCTACTGCAATACTCATTCAAAGAGTAAGAATAACTTAAACTTTTCAAGATAATATGCAATTAGTTGTATGCAGTCAATGTAATAATGTTTTTAAGATACAAATTTACTTCCCAGCTTTCAAATTACCAATAAAAATGATTTGCTTTGATGTGAAAGGCATTATAGTTTCTAGTTTTCGAACTAAATGTCCCATAGCATTATCTATTTGCGACGTATCAATCAGGCAACACTGAACGTTATATTTGCGTGTTCTATTTTCGAAATGTTAATTATTAATGCACAGAGGTTGTAGATGAGTATAAAATTATTTGCAGTGTTCTGTGTGTCCGTTGTACGTGGTATGAATACAGTTTCATTATAATATTTTTAATAAAGATTCAAGTTACGAGTATAATTATTTTAATGTTGCCAATGTTAGGTACGGCCAGTAATGGTTTCCATAGTCCTTAATATTAGTTCAACACTAACACAATATATTTTGACACAAATGATTGTGCCATCCTCACAGACGTCTAGATCACGTCGAGACGGTCAAATGTTTATGATAAGTTATTGTATAAGATTTAACCAGTTCAAAAATTTATCTTTATTTATATCTAATACTTTATCTTATCATAGACTTGTGGATAACATTTTAAAAACAGTATTATTTGATAATTTTGTATTGTAAACCTTGTGTATATTGACATGTCTCCAAATGGATAATACTGTTTTTAAAATGTAACAACTGTAGAGAACAGGAAATGTTGTGTCATTTAATTAATAGATAATTATAAAAATTGTTATATAATTATATGACGAATATGGCAAATATATGTATATTTTATTGTATAGCGGAAGGAGTAATACACAAACATAAATGTAAAATGTGGAAGGTGTTATAGAGCGAGATATGTTAAAACTAAGTTAACTGTTTGTAAAAAGAAAGAGAAAATATGTATAATGGAATATTTGCTACTTTGTTGTTTTATTGACTACTAGCTGCCACAAGCCCGACAAAAAATAACTGCACAAAGAAAACATAACTTTAAAAAAAATAGAGTCATGAAATACAAAAAAATAACCTGTAACCATCTATGTACGAGTACGAGTACACTAACATAATTTAATAATTAGTTCGATACAGTTTGCTTGAAGTACAGGGTACATTGTCCTTTACGAGTGATAAAATATTATTAACTGGTTAAAAAGTTATAGGTTTACACTAATTGATAGTGGACATAGCCTTAAGGAGAGACGAAGTGGTAGGTGTACAAAATAGGTCTGCAATACAAATTGCTGCGTATTATGTTGTAAAATGCAACTATTTCCAAGTGTCAATGTATATGTATAGTCAATGTATAAAAATACTTTGACTTGACGTTTAAGTAATTAGAAGTATTTAAAAAAAACATATAGCATAGGCATATGTAAGAATGTACCAAACAAACACGCGGCTATCTGCAAGAGGTGACTTCAAAAGCCTTTAAAGCTTTAAAAGCCAAAAGAACACTGATATTACGTCGTGTTCGCACTGCCGAAAACATTCAAATAAAACATGTTATTACCTCTCTTTCTCTCTGAAATGACTGATGTATTTTTTGGCAGTTTGAATTCAGGGTTATAAAACATTAGAAAAGAAAAACAAATTAAAAGAAACAAAAAATGTATTTAAAAGAAATCACAACTCGAATACTATAAATTAACGAAGTTTGTAAAAACTTTTTCTCATGGTTTTTGTAATAGATTCTGAACTACATTAAACATTATCTAATAATTCATATATCAGACTTGAGGTCCAGCAACACTTTCTCCCCGGGCTTGAAGGCCGGCATGCCGAGGTAAGGACAGGTCGCGCAGCGGAACGCATCGCCCAGGTAACACTGAAAATCATGAGAATAACAGTAAACACAATGACCATCATCAAGGGAAACAGTGACGTATCAATAACAAAACAATCACACCAGTTTAGAATATAATAAAGCTTTGTCTTGTCGGGCATAAATCTGCATTTACTACGCACAATACCATGACACGCGTGTGTAAAGCGACGCGCCCGTACCTTCACGTCCGTCGTCCCCGTGTGCGACTTATTTTGTACCTCGAGAGACAAAGCTATGTAGCGGTAGCGGACACTTGGAACGGGTGAACCGCTTGCTCGTTTGAAACCTATTTAAAAAATCCAAAAGTGCTCGATAAATAAGCGCCGGGCTTTTAAACAGCCTGCGTGTGAATAAATACATGGATATCCATTTGTGACGATGGTTTAATTAGATTATAATGATTTTCAATACTTACACTTCCGCAAGAGGATTTGGGCGTCTCCTTCGTTTCTCCTCTCAACTCCTCCGCCAGGCCGCAGCTGCAGTCCGCGCAGGCCTTACGCTTGCCGGTTGTAGCGCAAACTGTAATTATGTACATAATCGTTTACAACATAGAATATAAGAGACAATAAGATCTATAGCATAACCAAGATAAAGGGCATAGAACATAGAATTGAGCCAAACGTGTGGAATAGTAGCCACGTACAGGATGCCGCGACATATGCCTTGCACCAGATGAACCGCATGTCAAGGTTACAGTAGTGGTATAGATGCGGTCGGCAAGAGATCAATCTTTTGGACGATTTTTTGAGCAATATTCGTTCTTTGCCTTATGACGAACAATGTCAGACGGATGCCAGTTTCCGTATTCTCAGATACATTGAACATTAATTAATTAACGAAAAACGTCGTAATCGTGCAATTTTGTGCCTACAATGTAAAAAGTGAAACAACTGAATTGTTTAATTATGTTATCGCTACATGCACAACATATCGTTTAGACATTAAATTGGAACATTCTCCACTTTTTTGGTGTTGTTAATTAATTGCGTGTAAAAAGTAGTGAAGTCACAAATACGTTTCGTAACTGGGACATTTGGTAACGCATAACAACTATCATGAGCCGAGAGGACCTAGAATGGAGGCCACGTACAGGTCGACACAACGTAGGTAGGCCTCCGACAAGGACCGACGATATGGTCAAAGTTGTAGAAGTCCACTGGATGAGGGCATGACGGGACCGGTCTTTATGACGGTCAATAGGGGAAGCGAAGTCCAGCAGGGGGCTGAGAAGCTGAGAAGAAGAACGTGATAGATGTACCGAATAATTAAATTATATTTTTACTTCGAGAACCACTCATTAATATTCCTAACAATTAGAAGAATTAAAACCTTTTCACATGTATGCCGTGCTTAGTTTTCACATATACACGTGTTAAGGCACGTTTTACGTGCGCCCGGTGGCAATGTTCAAAGCATTGTCGAGGTATTAGATTAAAGATATCGTTTTTTATTATTGAATGGAGTGAAAAAATTGTTTGCTTTTACATATACGTAGCCTGCGTCGATTACGTTACTAACGTGAGACACTGTATTGATAATTCATAAAATGGTATGGATACAATTTTTGTCTATTTTCGGAGGTTAAAAGCTCATTTTTTTTAATAAATATATAATAATAATACAACGCAGGACTTTAGCAATGCCTGCTTACCATGGGGTACATCTTCGTAAAGAAGAACCCTTAGATGTAGTGTATAAACACGGGACTACCCTAGAATCTGTTGTATGAATAGATCATCACAATAGAGCTCATTGTATTATGGGATTACAGATAAGCGCACGCAACTGGAACAACAATCTTAAGCATCATTATTCAATCAAAGCCGTTGACCTTACTCACGGCCTTTGGCGTCTTGGAACACAAAACGTTTGCGACTTGCAACACAAAACCTTTATTTGCCCAACTGGCCAAAAAACCACAATAACAATTCTTTCGTCATGTGATAGTGGTAGAGATAATATAAAAATATTTGATATAATTATCAGCTTTGATATGTAAATATATATAATATTTATCTAGTGGAGATTGCTTTGAGTGTCCTGCTCATCGTCTGAGGGATTGTGGTTTGAATCCTTGTTTAATTCCAGGTTGTAGCAGCATAAAACAACTCTAAGGATTTTTTGGGGATAGTTATCCTTTTTATTAACCTTAACCTATTTTACTGGGCTCTAAATGTGAAAAGGAAGAAGGGACTTTTATTTTAAGAACATAAAACATGGGTTGCTCAGCTGCAAATTGAACTGAAAACTTGCATCATAATAAATATGGTTAGTATATGCTAACTAAGGGTTGTTGGGACTACTTTTATAATTTAGAATAGTGGTTTGTTACTAAATTACTCATCATTATATTACTACACATTAGTACACAAGTGATTAGTATATGCGAAGAACAACGGGCTAGAATACAATAAAGTGAATAAGCTAGAAAAGCTAAGTAACGGTAAAAGAGATTTTTATGGCAGAAGGAGGCAAACAAGCTAGTGGGTCCCCTAAAATTAAGCAACCGTTACCCATACACAACAATCAAATGAGTTGCAGATGCATTGCCTACCTTTAATGGACCGAGGAGGAGTTGGACAGGTAAAATAATATATTCCTTTTCACCATTCATTCCCTCCCCGTCCGAACCTCTTCTTTCCATCTTATCTCTATGGGGAAAGTATGGGAAAGAGAAGAGGACTGAAATTCTGTGAGGTTGTGACATTTCCCCATTTGAGCTGACTCATTAAAAATAAAGTTTTCTTAATTGAAGAGTTCTGATGCTAGTCAAATTAATGTCCTGATGAAACCCTAACCTATATCTCTAGGCATCAAAAGCAATATAGAGCTGTTTAGAATTTTATTAGTAATAAAATTTAACTTTAGGAATAACCATATTGTATGAATTCAAATAACCATCACATGAGGATACTACTCTTAGGGTTGTTTCATATTACAATTTTTTTTTTATAAATACCTCTGAGAGACTGTTTGTCCGGCTTTTTTAAGTCTTCCTCATCCAACAGCTGGTCATCATCAATAATTTCATCTTCATTTCCTCCAGTCCACGCCTCTTCCACAGTGTCATCTAGTTTCCATACGGCAGGTTTTTGTCCAAGTTTTAATGACACTTTAGAACCCACCTATACAGATGATGTAATATGAAGGTTACTTAAGATGTATTCATTTCGAGAATTCCATTTTAAGAATGTGTACAATTCTATACAAAACTTTTATCAAAATAGAGCAAAGAATGTAAAATAAATATTTTCAAAGGTCTTACCTCAAATTTGGGTTTTTCTGCAATGTAAATATTGTCAGTGCCTTTTGTTACATTAATAAAACCATTAAGCTTTAATATGCTGGACAAATCTGATTTGTCTTTTAGAATTAATCTTCCACTTGGTTTCAGAATCTTAATAATTATGGAGAGTAAACTATCACTGTGTTCAACAGCATGTGGTGGAATTAGATTAGACAGAATTGCATCAAATGATGATTTCGGTCTAGAAGCTGAAAATAAAAACAATTATAAATACGAACAAAATGAAATCAATATAAATAACATTTTAAACGTATAAGACTTACAATCATTGATCATTGTGGAGTTTTCGAGAAAAACATTCCCTTCAGCAGCTGCGCTTTTAATTTCGTTTACAAAATTAGCAATGTCATTTTGTTCATTGTTGTTCCATATAACTAAGATATTATCCCCCTTTTTCACAAACTCCATGTTGAAATATTCTTTCTTTAGGAGAATAAAAGAAGTCACATATATTATGCCAAATATGCCTATTCCTAACAATGGTCAATTATTAAAAGAGGTATTCAAAGTAGTAGATATGAGTATCTAAAATTGATTAAAATAACATAAAGGCAACTAAAGATAAATGTAACAATTCTTCCGTTAGGATGTGATATATTATTTGCAAGTAATTGTTCACATCACACCACACTTTTCCTTTGAATTGTTTTTTTGAATAACTCGAAGTTTGGGTTTGGAGCAAAATATAGCCTGGAATGGAATAACACAGAGTAACTGTCCGTCTGATTACGACTGTCACTGTCACCCAGTCATTTCTTTATACTTAAGTTACTCTATGCACCCAGTTACCCACTGTCACCAACCACACCAATATAAGTATTCTTGGTGTTCTCCAAAAGAAAATAAAAGTGCTAAACTAAGCGTTATTAATATGATTTTTAACTATATCTTACTTTGTCCATGTCTATGATAAAACTGTCATAAATTCATTTCGGCAATGACAATTTTATATTATGTAATAAATATTTCTAAAGTTCTTAAAGAATCAAAACAAATTAAAGTCTTCAAAAAAAAGATTCCGCAATAGATATTACGGTCCTAATTGACATTAATCTACAAAATGAAATAACAGTATCTTATGGTTTGGCCACGTCTACATTCCACTTATTTTTGCCTTTGATTATTATAATATAAAAAAATATAGTTAATACTTGAGTCTAGGTACTTTTACAACTTTTCTATAATCAAAGGTTTTTGGCCTACTTCTTTACCCGGCCATAAAATCTTCTTAAAAAGTGCTCTACTTTACTTACTTTACTAACAATGTCAATGTCAAAATAGAAATTTGAGTTTGACAGCAGGAAAAAAAGGTTATGTTATTGTTTATTGTTTAGCAATAGTAAAAGTGTTCATTCACATATAAATAACTATTATTAATTTTTTTAAATATTTTTTTAATTTAAAACTAAAATTAAATGCATATATATGGATAAAGAGATTTTAAAAATATAAAAGGGACAGTTCCGGACAGAAAATGTTTTATGAAGCATTTTTAGCTGGTGCTTGGGCATCAATAGGCAGTACATTGGGTAAATTGTCTGGAACGCCTATTATTGTAGTAAGTAGAAATAACATCATAATGAAAAAAACATCCATGAGCTGATTATAGATTATAGAAGGGAAATTTCCTGCTTTGATTATACAATTTCGAGAGATATTAGATGCTTCGAAATGAAATGATATATTCTTCATATGAACTGTCATATGAAGATTACTGAATCTTAAGGTTAAAATAAAAGACCATATCTGGAGCCCTACATATTCTTATGATCAATGTCAATAATCAATTCTTCATTCCTAGACAGCTTATAGCAAAAAATCCTCAGTGTGGATCTTCACTTTTTTATGGTACAAGAAGGCAAATAAGTGAGCCGCATATCAGATGTTATGTAACCACCGTCAACCTTCAAATAATTACACTAGCAGAATCAGAAAAGGGTTGTGGATATTTCGTAAGAACAAGGCAAGCATGCATAGAAGGTCACCATGTGTTGTGCTACTACAGATTCCCATCAATGTCAGCAACTATCAAGATTTAAGGATGATTCGCCACTATTTTTTAGGGGAAGTTTATAAGGAAAAGGAAATAAGGAAGGGATGGAAAGGGCACGAAAGCTGCACCTCACTAATGAGACAAAATGCATAAGGCATGTAGGTTCTGTGAGGTTGTACTTCTCCGCTTGAGTCATGTCATAGTTGCAGACAATGCTGGTAAAGCCAGCATTAAATGTGTTGCCACTCCTTTGGAGGAGCAAATTAGGGAAAGGGGAAAGTAATGGATAGGAGCTAGGATAGCATACATTTGAATTCATATTACATGACATACTCCAACCCGTTTATGAACTAATATGCTATTTGAAAAACAAATCGCGATTGGCATTACCATATTGCATTATGCCTTTTGATTAAGAGATTTATGATAGATACAAGATAATTTTTAAATCTCAGCCTGGCATACAGGGTCAGAGTAACTGGCAGTATTTTTTTGGCGGATTGGTAGTAATCTAAAAATAAAGAAGTGATTGTAGGGGTATCCTTTTTGATTTGACCAACGGTCGGTGCTACAGTTGGCTGTCAAATGTTATCATCCCATTTTCCAAAAGATTTTTTACTAGTGACCCGCTCTGGCTTCTCAGGGGGACATTAATTATGTTAATCTGATTGCCCCCTACCCAGGACCATCCCCTGGGCCTAAGCAAAGGGCAATCTGAACATTTTCTGAAAATTTCTTCGAAATCTGTTGAGCCATTTCAGAGTCAATAAAGAACATACTTACACACAGCGCCTTTTATATTGTTAGATATATACACTCACGCACGCTAAACCAGCGGTGTAGGCAGAGATGCGGGTTTTCCATCCACGTCAAACCTGTCACGCTTCCTCTACATTCATATACTACGCATACATGCTCGTCGCTTTAGGGCACTCTTAATACCGCCTTCATTATATATATATTATTTATCAGTTTTCTGAATTAGGGCGATAGTTACTTGATATGGGCTGCACTCCTGGCGGTGATGGTGATGACTAACACGTGGGGATGCCGCTACTACCTGCGCTCGCTGGACGCGGCAACTAACTCCGTCGCGCCTACCGTCATTTCAGCTGCCTCTAGCTACGTTCTGTCTGTAAGGAAGCACTTTTAATATTAACTACAACAACAGTGATAGAGCACGCAATAATATCTGTTGCACGAATGGGCCGCCTCGACCGGTAGAATAGCATGACCTCAGAGAAAACAGTTGCGAAGTGGAAGTATTCTGCATCCGGTCTGATGAGTGAGGTGTCGGAGGCCTAATTTCAGTCCCTTCCCATCCTTTCCTAATAAGGATAGGATGGGAAGATGAATAGGAATGGAGGGGGAAGTATACTTTTTTCGTCAATCTATTGAAGGTCCTCTGTCCATTGAAGGTGGGCAACGCATCGGCGACTCATTTGCTTGTTGCGAGAATGGCTATGGGTAGCGGTCTCTTAATACCAGGTGACCCGTTTGCTCGTTTGCCACTTTTTAATATGGAACATATTTAAAAAAATGTAGCCTGTATTAGAGTATCAATTTTTTAAATCTTAACAAACTACATATACTGGGCGTCTACATATTTGCAAGATAAGACAATTTATAAGGAGACTTCATTATAAATTAAAAAAAAATTAACCGAGAATTAGAAGATTTAAAAAAAGCGGAGAATCAAACCCGCAATATGAAAAGTTAAAACATAAGTATTTTAATAGCCATGAAAAAGTATACTCATCATGATTAATTCTTTCTAAGTTACATAAATCTCTGTAATCATAAATCTGTCAAATTATTTGAAATAATGTATGTATGTAACTCATCTAGTTATAAAGCTTTTGTAATTTGTACCAGTTTTTTAGTTGTTGTTGAAGTTGTATGTTTAATAAAGTTTATTATTATTTATTATTATTACATAGCATATTAGATATGGGTTTCAAGACTTCCTTCCCTCTATCTTTTTCCCCACAAAAATTGAGATGAAAATATGTTGTACGTCAATGTTTTGTGCAGTGTAAGCCCACGGTAAAGAAGACTATGAAATTTAACATTTTATCGTAAAAAATACAACATATCGCGCTTCTTTGTGGCATCGCCATTTGTCGCCCTGTATAAGGCAAATGCTATCTTTTTTACCCCTAGTTATTTATTTATTGGACAAAAAACAATGATCAATTTGATCACAATTTCTTAAAATATGTTATAACAGAAATGTGTACGTTTTCAAATGTTCACTATTAAATCATTGAAACCAAAGTAATAAATATTATAGGTGAATTTTAACTTACAGGGCATACTCGGAGTAGCTTTGTTCGATGAGGGCGCCACAGTGAGATGGTGGTTGGGCATATTTTTCATCGTTATGGGACTGATTTTGGTGGCGCGTCCGCGGGTTACTAAAGACGATAAGCATAAACAATAGTTCTAAATATAGCTATATTATTAGTATTTGCTACAAGTATTATTTATTTTCACTTTTAATAAATTAATATTTATCCAGGATAATCAGCGGTAATAATTTTAATAAAGTGTTAATCGTAAAAACATGTTTTATTTTGACAAATTCGCATGTCGCGTTAATACATATTTATCATAATATAATATCGAACACAAGGTATCTAAATTCAGAATGTGTTAGTCTGCAGGCAAGCGACAGCATTAAGAGATAAGGCACGTGTTGCCGCACTATACTCACTTGTTCTATGAAGTAGCAATACGTATAAGGCCTCAAGCTCGTCGTCTTTATTTAACTATATCTGTGTGCAAAAATCTATTATTAAATAAGAATTTCAAGATTATACATGATGTAACCCACACTGTCCGTTACAAGCATATTTGAGGACGTGCGAAAATTTACGAGCCTTTTGTTGGATTGAACGCCGTATTTTAGGGTCAGTTTATTCAGAGGAATTATTGTTTAAGATCATTATCAATACTTCAGTAGATAACTTGACTGGAAAAAAGTCATTTATTAAAAAAAAAATCTCTGTTACGATATCTCCTAACAATGAAAAAACAAAAGTTAGAAATATATAGTTAAGTAAGGTTTTTTCAGGTTCACAACGTCTGGTGAGCGTCGTTGGTTTATGCTAAATTAATTGGTAAAAGTTTAGGTAGAGCGGCTTTAAACAACGATTTTTAAAGGCGATATTAACAGCACTCGTAGCCCACTCAGAACGGATGTAAAAAAAAGAGCAAGGTGTCCGATATCCCTCTGGGTCATGATATTTGATTCGATGTAAATATAAAAATTGGTGATGCCCCGTATCCTTGCAATAAGAATAGCTACAGTAACCTACCTTTACTGTTACGCAGGTTCGATTCCCTTACCTCCTAGGTTATTCGGTGTGT
This sequence comes from Papilio glaucus, assembly GCA_000931545.1. NCBI lineage: Eukaryota > Metazoa > Arthropoda > Insecta > Lepidoptera > Papilionidae > Papilio > Papilio glaucus. Next base: position 457,774 of record JWHW01024421.1, read on the forward strand.
GACCGTAGGATCATCTTGTCATATTTGTCCTATACAGTTCGGTGAAAAGGGAATAGATATTGGGTCTATACAGAAATACAGAAATACAGATTTATTGGTAATTAACTAATTACAGGTCATGGTTACAATAAAATATTTTAAATTTAAACATTTATCAAAATCTACTTCAAGCTACAAGTAATTAATAACATTAAAAAATAATACAAATATCAGACAAAAAAAGTGATAAAAATTAGTTTAAAAATTCTTCGACACTGTAGAAAGCTTTTTTGACAAGCCATGACTTCAATCTTTTTTTAAAAGACGCAAGGCTGGTATCCGCTGTGACGTGGTCCGGAAGGCGGTTGTAGACGGCAGGCCCCATATATTAGGGTATATTACCATCAGAGCTGAAACACTTGAGAGCTAATTTTAAAAAATAGATATTAAACGTAGAAATGTTCACGAAACAAACTCGAGAACGCAAAAATGAAATCTATTTTTTTTATACATATACTTTTTAATTTGTCATAAATAGTTTTCTAGTAATTAAAAATATATTACTGCAATGTAACCCTTGCGCCTTGGCATATCCTCGTTTATAGTGTATGGAAAAGGGCTGGAACAAAATTGCTGACAATTTTCCCGTACGATTATAACCCAAGGGAAGAGTGATTAAGTTGATTTAAACTCGCGCACCATCTTTCAACCACATCACCACCTGACATCAGGTAGGATTTGGGTCAAGCATTGGTTTATTCGTCGTAAAAAAAGCAAAAGGGTTATAAAAAGTTTCTAGTTCTGACTACCCCATCATAAAGGCGTACAGCCATTATAATGGGGTAGTCAGAACCTCAGATGCGTGAAAATTTGAATGTTTTCATATAGGCTATGGAGTACAATAGTTATTAAATCACAAACTAGTTTCGTGATTTTATAGGGTTAATTGGGATTAGCAGATTTCAACCATATGGTAATACCAAGGACTGCTATGCAGTTGCCCGCCGTGCCCGGAACGAATTAGTATCGTGTAATATTTATCGATTGTATTTTATCGACATTATACTACCCACATAGAGTTTTATTGTTTAATGGTTGTGTATACTAATATTATTTTAACTCGTAACATATGCTGAATTTTAAAAGATAAAGATCTTTAATTTTGTTTTATAGGAGAACGGGACAAACGAGCAGCGGGACGCCTAAAGTTAAGTGATAACTCGTTGATCACTGCGAAAAGGAAGAGGATTGGACGGGGGAGGGAATGAATAGGAGAAGGTAATATCCTTTCGCCTACTGTGTCCAGTGTCTCACTTGATAAGGAGTTTCCCTAACTACTTTTTCGAAAGTCTGTAAGAGAATTTACAGAAATACGACGTTTTAAAACGCAGAAGATATGAGTTCTTCTCGTTTTCATTTCGTAATTCAGTTTTTAATTGAAAACATGTAAATGTTAATAATGTAATATAGTATCGATAATAAATGAATAACATCACTATACACGCTTACAGACGCAGTGCCTCTGCCGCCCGCCGCCCGGCTTGCGCCTGGCCCCGGCAGTAGCGCGTCGCTAGCGGAGGGCGCTGTATGTTCTTTAGAACTGTTTAATTTCGTTTTGCAATATTTCATTTACATCGGTGCGTTTTAAAATAAATTATTAATCGATAACAGAAAGTCCCGATTAAAAATAAATTATCGATACTAAGACAACACGTGCGTCTTCTTAAACATATTTTTTTGGTATGTTTCTCGATGTGTCAATTCAAACATCGATAGAATAGCAATCGCGTGTAGTGCCGGCGTCAACAATGTAGCCATAGTGACGTTACTGTTGACAGTTTGGTAATTTTAAATGATTTTTATGAGCCACAATTATGTTTTCCGCGGTAAAATATGTCTGGTGTTTGCGTGTTTTGAGATCAATTTGACAAAAATTTAGTGGTGATTTTTGTGTATTAATCCTCTTCATCAACAAAGATGGGAAATGGAATGAATAAGGTATTTAATATTATTATTATAATAACATACTTATTATAATATATTTTTATAGTATGTTGTAAATAGTGACAGGCAGCACATTGCAGTTACGTAACTGTGCCGTAGCCGCTGTTTGCTCGTAGCATCCGTACGAAAGCCTGCAAGTCAAGTGCCAAGTTCATGTTTTATAAAGTAAAATACTACCCTCATGATTTTGTTATATAGTTTTAATTCAAATAACAACTTTTAAACGCATGAAGTAATAAATATTCACTTTCATTTGTAAAATTTACATTGCAAATAAAATTTAATATTTATTCGTGTGATTATTTCGGCGACCGAACGAATCGACCAAATATTAACGATACAAAAAAAAGAAATACTTGATAAATCTGTAAAAAATGTCACTTGGATAATTTATTGGAGAGATTTATTGGAGATGGATGGAAAGCTTGTACCCAGATAGAAGCGTTGGTAGTATTACTGGTAGGAGTTGATAAGGAGAAGGAGTTATTGAATCTCGTGGTTAGAGGACAGATCTAACAAGTTGAAACCTGCGTTCGATTCCTCGCAGAGTTCAAGCTTATTTGTGCTAGATATGGTAATAGAATAATTCCCTGTTTCTGTCACAATGAGCTACAATTATTCCCTGTCTCTGTAACAATGACTTCGATAAAAATCGTTCTGTACTCGTTTCGTACACTTCTT